>JABCKK010015995.1:0-13099 GCA_018221785.1 Calocybe gangraenosa | reverse complement strand
TTCCCTCCCATACATTAATTCTATTGTTCTTATACAATTGAATTACTTTCGGATCATATAATTTATTGAGGATCATTCGTGTGACCACATCACATACCAACAAATTTAATTTAATTGTTCGTTGCCTGTATCCCGAATGCACAGACAATAACATAACCTAATTATAAAACGAGAATATATTTTTATTATATTTGCCGCTGTGTCCCAAAAATATAAGTTGAAATGTAATCTAATTGTTTATTGTCTCTGTTTCAACTACACAGCTTCAGATATCGTCTATGTACGTATATTTGTCCGTATTGGCTGTTTTCTCCTCGCGTTGTGTTTCCTGCCAGCCGTGCCAACGTTTGTCATTCAGGACTTTCATTGTAGCAATTGCCCTTGTTTTCGGCTTCTCGCGAAAGGAAGTATTTTTAACCTTTCAATGGAGCGCTTTTTAATGTGGGGTGACGCTCTCATTGGCCAAAGGTGAAGCGATGCCAAACGAAATTTGTTTGGTTGCTGTCTGGATGAGTATTTCAACCCTCGAATGGACCATCATGCCCTAGGTTCTTCCTTCAGGCCGTTGACCTCGTTGGTGATCTTTGAACCTGATGACAGGGTTCAGGCCATTGTGGGACCGACAGCTCAACCGCGACCTCCGACACCAGCAAACAAGTAAACACGATACAGTGCACCGGGCCGGAAAGTATGAACGTAAATTAATGGAGACTCTTCACTTTCGGATCCGGAAGGCTAGACGAACTCGATCAGCCAAACTCTTGGTCTCGCATTCATTGAAACTAGGCACATACCAAGTGTAGTAAATATGGATGACGGTCTCTATCGATTGCTTATTTTACCAAGCAGAGCACCAAAGGTTGAGTTAGGACGGCCTGCATGTGTTATTCCAGCCTCCGTCCTACTTATACTTATACTTACCTCAGTTGTTGCCTCATGTGAACGAAGAATGACGAAATGACCTTGAGATATATATTCATGAACGGAATGGATCCCTGCCTTTTTGGTTTGTCACGTCCTCGGTCCAAGGGGAAGAGACTTGGAAGAGACGGGATATTGCGGTCGCATAGGTCCCAAGAATAAACGAGTAGTTCAAGAACGAGATTGAGCGTCTGAACGGCCAAACCCCACCAGCTGAGACTCATCCAAAAGAATCGGAGAGATTCATGCCCAGGGCTCGCCGTAATGATTGTGGAGTAGTCATATGTCGACTGTCGAACGTTGAATGGCAACGTTTATTTACGAATGAAACTGTGATACAAAAGTGGAGCGAGAGATAGAATTGGAATGGTGTGACGTCATGAATTGGGGGCTGGCGGATGTGTCGTAGCGTTCAAAGCTCACCCTTGACCAAACAGCAACGACAGGATATGGTGAGGCTGACAATGGATCAAGGAGACAGCTGCTCTAGCGTAAACGCCATACACTAATTTCCGATTGTCAGAGGAAGTCGTATCACTATCATTTGAAAACGTACTTCAGAGTGCTTCGCTTCCCGGTGGTTCTAGCATATTTGTGTGTATCTGCCTCAGATCAAAGGCGATGACGAGTACGATGCTACATGAGAGCTATCGACAGACTTTGAGAGCACGTGACTTGCCTTATGTGTTTGTCATAAAGAAATTTTCAAGGTGTTTTCCTCTCGTTCGTTTTAGCCCACTTTTCGTTACTTGTCAATTGTTATACCTTTTGATTCTCGTAACTATTTGCTTCGACTACGAATATCTTTTCCATTTCGGAACGTAGAAAAATAAACGAAGGCGCAGTCGATAGAGGTTATTTAGAACCTCGTAGCCTCTGTGAATCTACTGATATACCTTCTACAGACTTGACAGAATTCACGGGATTGAAACTAAGGAACAATTCGTACCCACCACTCGCCGTCATGATCGTAAATGAAGCCCGATATTAAATGTGACATGTTGGGCGTTGAACACATGGTTGGTAGGCCTTGGTTTACATACTTGTTTGAGGTGTGAGAAACAGTCAAGACGAGGAAGGCCGGCCTTGTATGACGTCAGGGAGCCAAATGTATCATTCTTGAATATGCGAGCGTTCAAACGTTGCCTTGTCTCGAGATCAGGATTGGAGATATAGCCCTCTACCATAGACAACCATGCAGGAACGTTTCCAAGTGGTAGATGAGGTTGTACCATTTGTCTGCGGTATCCCAGGACGGAGTGCTGCGTTGCAAGTTATCTGCGAGTCTCAAAAATCGTCTGTGTGATGCAAAAAAATCAAACGTTTGCGACTGGACTCACAGAGCCGTGAGGGGGTCCAAAAAGGCCGACCACGGAATCGGAGAGATTCGTACCTAGAGGCCGCTGGCCGCAATGATCGTAAGAGCCCAGCTGAACGTGGTGTGTCAGGCGTCGGTATACAAGTCCGGATGGGAAGTAAAACGAGGGGCCAGGCTTTTGCAGGTGAGACGTACTGTTTGACTAAGTTTATGGGGAGCTGATTATCGCCCTCGTACGATGGGGACACTTAGACGAAATGCGGCGTTCTCAGGGATCGAGGGCATCGATGGGTGCGGATGCTAAAAAGTTTCTGGCAGATGGTAAGGCTTTCTTTGACAAGAAGAGATAAGTATTCCTTATCTGATTACTGATGATAAATACCCCGCTATCTGTGTCAAGATCACGGACTTGGGGGGCCGAAGGTGACCAGACCGGGGAGGAAGCTATTGCGGTCAAGTAGGAATCCCACGAGGTGAGGATCAATGTGTAATGTGTGATTTGTAATGTGACGCCGATTGAGCTAATAAAAGAAGTCTAAGAATGAGCGAAGCTGGGCGTCAAAGATATAGAGGCCAAAGCTTAGAGGCCAAGCTTTGGGACTCACAACAGAATCGTGGGGGGTGGGGAACGGCATCGGAGATATTCGTACCCAGGGCTCGCCGTAATGATCGTAAGATGGGGACCGGGATTTATGGTAAACATATGGTGAATGTTAGACACAAGATTACGCCTTTGTCAGCAGTTAGAAGATATTGCAGATATGAGAGACAGGCACTTGGGACAGGGGACGAGGGCTAGCTTTGTTGATGTGAGCGGGGCGTATGATTTTAGACCCACCATTGGCGACCAGCCTATCTCAACAACAACGACAACGATAGTATAAGGACTAATAGTGAATCAAAAAGACCACTGTCTCTGTCGTAAATCTCGTACACCATACACCAAGTTCTGAGTTTCACTAGAGTTATGAGTCATAACGGGGCCTAGGGCGCTTCGCTTCCAGGCAGTGCCATAATAATCATGTACCTTTCTCGGATCAAAGGGCGATGCGATGACGAGTACAATGCTAAAAGCCCATTGGCAGTGGCAGATGATGAATATTCAAATACGGGCTTGCTGAAACAAATGATTTGGCCAAAGAAAAAAAAAAGGGAGCGATGAGCACGTGACTTTTCAGCAATGATTTGCGTCCGTGAGAGGAATTGGGGTATATTTCCTTCCCTTCCATTACTCGGCCATTCAAGAGTTCCTTTGTATTCCTTTTTTTGCTTTTCTTGACGGATGGATACCTTTCGCTCCTCATAATTAACTCGACTTGGATCTCTTAATCATTTGGCAACGAAAGAACAACGACTATAACAAAAAGGCAAAGGGCGCAGTCAAATAGACATAAAACCTCGTAAGCCTGTACATTTTGTGGATATACCTTTTTCATACAGCTTAACAGTATTTGCAGTCTTCGCAGGGATAAAAAACCAGAGAAACCAATAACCAACAGCCCCCCACCTTCTTACCCTACCACAACTATCAGGACCATCAGGACTATCAGGACGAACAATGACAGAATATGACTACTCACCAGAAGCCTACGAACGATTCATTGAAAGTCAAAATAAAATCGCTCGGTGGGTCAACACCACCAACAGGGTCTACCCTAACCTCCGAAATCCGTTTGATCCAGCGACACCCGCCCCGGATGTCTTTCTGGAACTACCGAATGGGAGGTATAATCGGTATAGACATCGGGATCGGGACGGGGATGGAGAAGAGTGGGACCCGGATGTGTTTTATAGCAATAAGGTGAGGGAGAAGGAGGGGGGAAGGGAGAGGGAGAGGGAATATGGTGGTCGTTCCAAGAATGTGAACGTGAGATCTCCATCTTATACGCAATACGATTCCTCTGGAGGAGGTCGTCCACTACTTGTGAGGCCCCAGACATCTCCTGTACGGGCACCACATGCTCGTCGGGCTTCGTATGATCATTACAACAGCCTCAGTAATAACCAAGCCGACCAAACGTTTGCTGGGTCAAAATATGATCTACGCGCAAACTCACGGTACGACGTCAGCACTTCGTCCTACCCCAAGAATCCCGACTCCCGCAATGCATCGCGCTACGATCTCTCTTCTCAGCGTCAACCCTACTCCATTTACGACTACAGCCAAACGCGGACACAGCTGCCGTTGCAGTCACAACCGCAACCTCAGCCTTTACAGACTCGGCCAAGATCATCCAGCGTTGCCCGTCCAGGACCCGTTTCTGCCCCACCTGTTCCCGTGCCACCTTTGCCAACGGCGGCTAGGCATAAACCAACACGTTCACAAACGTTACCCCCTCCACCTCAGATATACCAATCCGGACCTGTACCAATACCTGCAACTGGGCCAGCACCAGCGCCAGTGCCGACACAAGCATACCCCAGTCGTTATCCGATATATTCCCAACCCCAAGCACATACCCAACAGCAGCAACCGCAGCAGCCTTATCAAGCATATCCGACCGACGGACAAACACCACTCCCCCCGCCTCCTCACTCGGCGCCAGCTACAGGCGGACAACAGCAGCCTCAGGTACATTACGCCTACCCGAACGCTCGGCCACGACCTCGACAACAGAGCTATAGTTATGCATCGCCTGTCATTCCTGATCCGACGCCTACGTCGTCTACAAAGGTATGTCCTGACTCCGACAGGGTGTCTGTCTATGTTTATCCATTGTCACGCACCTATTTATATATATATCTTGCTTTGAACTGAACTTGTTTCCACAGCCACAACCACTCCTCAAAAGGTTATTTACGGGCCTCACGGGTTCGGGAGGTGCGAAGGCGACTCAGCAGAATCAAGCTCAGACGCAATCTCAACCCCAGTCGCCGGAAAGTCCGACCTCTCGCTCGGGAGCTGGAGGGTCTTGGGCGTCCGGGGAGAGGGTGCGGGATCGAGATAGGGATAGGGAGAGGGACAAGGAGAGGGAGAGGGATAATACGAGACCGCGCTCGAGTGCGAATAATATGCTGCGGAGGAGTGATCGGGAACGTGAGCGGGAACGTGCTGAGATGCGGAGGAGGAGGAGTCAATGAGAGGGAGAGAGATGATGATGATGATGAGATGAGATGCAATAAAACCGATTGTGGACCCTTTGTTGGATCTAGATGGTTAGGCATGCTTATTCGAGAGTTTTCTTTTGGTGCTCTCGCTTTTCTTGATATTTATTTATATCCATCCATCCATCCACCCGCCCCTCATATCCTCCCCTCTTTGCATTTCTGTGGATTGTATCTATGTTAAGTATATACACACGTGTGTAAATCCGCCAGTTAGTCGATACTTTTTTTAATTTATTTTTCCATTCTTACTATACACTTTACTCTACACCTGCGCTACCTACCTCCTCTCTCCGCCCCGCCCCACTCCCCCTTTTTCTACCTTAACATAATATACACCTTAGTACATACACAAAATTTTAGTATATCTGTTTCGCATTCTGTATTGTGTAGCCATACTTACTTTAGTTTTATTAGCGCGCGGCTCTGAATATACCTGTTCCATTCTGGCAATTGCCGAACGAATGCCTACGGAGGTTTTGCTTCAGTGTCGTTCCAGTTATTAACTGAGTTAATATTAACTGAGTTAATGACCTAGGTAACTATCGGTTATTATGTAGTTATAACTAACGTTCAACTATAACAGCTGATCACGGTGAGAATGATACCACATAAAAATAAAATAATCAACTGTAGTTATAACTACGATCAATTAACTAGTTAGATAACTTTAACCACCCTGTCATTGGTTATTAACCGCCCAACACTGTTTTGCTTCTACCCTCTCTCTGCATTCTGCATGTCCTTTTCATTGAACACCTTGTTGCTTCCTCTTCTGCTTGTTCTTGTGCCTCTTGTGATTTCTTTTGGTATAACCAGTAGCTTCCATAGCTAAAACCTTTTTTTTTGTTTGAGCTTGTACATACGATGCGAGCCACTAGGGAAGAGGAGCACCTATCACCGTCGAGTCTGTCCTGATTCTATTGTTTGCCTCTTTCGCTGCTTTTTTGGATGCTTGAGCCTTTCACCCCTCCGACCCCTATACATCACCTGGCGCCTTCAGCCGCGCCTCCCAGTGTGGGCCTTTCTGGAAAAGACGCATACAAGGAACTGAAGATTTTTGCATATTGCTGGGTACACCGGCCGCCTTAATTATTGCTTCTGCAAGTAATCAAAGAATTCTCTGACCTCTACTCAGTCTTGTGTGTCTTACACTCAAATGTCCTTTCCACCTTCGCCTTGATTTTCACCTCCTTTTTGCCACCCCCTGAAAGTTGTCTTGCTTTCTTCTCTAAGTCGCCTTGCCCCATTGACAAAACAATTGTTATCAGGTAATTCTCACTGTAATTCCGTACTACGCTTGCTGAAGGAAACTGTATCTAGGCCTCACCATTTTTTGCACCCTTCGAGACTTTGCCGCCGTTAAAGCTGCAGAAATATAAAGTCGGCAAACAACTCGAGATTGATGATGCACTGTGCCCTCGTTTCAGAACAAAGTAAGTCTGTAGCCTGACATCAATGTTAACATTAGTCGTGCAAGGCATTTGGTTATTATTGCTGTCTTGGGCTTATGCATACGGTACTTTTCTCTAAAGTCAACATCCGAGATTCCAAACTCCCGCCCGGCACGAGATCCCCAGAAACCTATATTTCCGGACCAACGCAATCGCTCCCTTCGGGGAAAGTCGGGCTTGCCTAAACTTCGCCCCGCCGAATCCGCGAACACCAGAGGAGACTCTGAAGAGCGTTGCGTACACGATAAGACTCTTCCTACGAACGCTTGATTGGGGGGCTGGGATTCAAGTCTAAAACAATTGCTGATTGTGTTTGTAGGTGGGTGGATTAGCTGCGATATATTTTACTGGAGATTACTCTACAACTAAATCTACAAAAATTTACATCTTACCACGTGAAACAACAATTACTTCTCCAGTGGCAGCACTTCACCCTCAAAGTTTTGACTATGAAGCTCCTCTCAACGAGTTCCATCCTGCTACGAACCGTGTTCTTTCCTCACGCAACTCTGCTAGTGTCTTGTGCATCTCTTTTGTTATCTCATGCAACTCCGCACACAACTCTTCTAGCCGTGTGGACTCGGAGTGGCTCCCAACCTCACAACCTACGTGCTCCACACACACTCACTTCTCTGGGCGAGAAGAGTCTGCACCACTCTCGGCTAACCGTTTCACGCGTTTGGGAGTAACAGGCTGCTCGTCCTTCCTCGCTGTTTGTTCAGCTGTTTGAGCTCCCACTAAAGGTTTCCCGGAGCACGTTGGTCTATCCCATGTGGGCCGCTTGAGAGAGAGCGGGAGGAGGAAGGGGGAAAAAAGGAGAGTGGGGCGATTCGTCTCTTCGGCTTGTTCTCTTACTCCTTTTCCACCCCTTTTCTCGACTTCCACGTCAAATGCCTTTCTTTTGGCCTCCTCTGTTGCGTGCTTTCTTGTTTTTCCTTCTACTTGTTCTTTCGTCTCATTTATAAGCCTTTGCTCTTCCGCCTCTTTTACTGCTTGTGCTTTTCTTTTTACCCCTTCTGCCTCCGCTTTTCTTTTCGTTTCCGCTTCTTTCTCCAACTGTGCCCGTCTTTTTGCCTCCTCTTCTGCCCCCTTTACGCATCTTTTCTCTGCAACCCCTCCCCGTCTTTTAGCTTCCCCTCCCATCTCCTTTTCCTGGTTTCTTGCTGCCTCTTTTATCGGTCTCACCTTTTCCACCTTTGCCTTTCTCCTTATCTCCAATTGGCGTCTGGGGGCAACAGGTTGCTCATCCTCCCCCGCTGTTTTTTCAGCTGCTCGAGTTCCCAGTAAAGGTTTCACAAGATGAGTAAGTGTATCCATTGTGCCCCGCTTGTATCCGATGGTTGGGAGAACAGAGGGCTGAGCCGATTTGCCATCTTGTTCTTTTGCCTCTTTTACGCGTTTTACGCCCACTTTCATCGGCTTTATTTTGGCCTCCGCTTTTGTGCGACCTCGTGCTCTTTCCTCTGGTCGCTTCAGAGCCTCCTTCATATGTCTTTGGTCCTCCTTCTCTGCCTTTCTTTTTGCTTCCGCTTCTTTCAATACCTGTGCCTTTCTTTTCTTCTCCCCTCTTTCTGCCTTTCTTTGTGTTTCTCCCCCTTTCTCTATCTCTGCCTCTACCTCTGCCCTCCTTCTTGTTTCTAATTCTTTCGCTACTTCTGCCTGTCTTTTTGCCTCCTCGACTGCTTCCTTTGCGCGTCTTTTTGCCTCTTCCCCTGCCTGTCTTTTTACCTCTTCCTCTGCCAGTCTTTTTGCCTCTTCCTCTGCCCGTCTTTGTGAATCTATTTCTGCTTTTCTTTTTACTTCATCCTGCCTTTTTGCCTCTTCTTCCCTCTCCCTTGCATGCCGTCTTGCCTCCTCCTCTATTTGTTTTTACACCTCCTTTGCACGCTTCGCTACTTTTATTTCCCTTGCACGTTGTCCCGCTTTCTTCTCTGCTCGCTTTTGCGCGTCTTTTGCATGCCTTTCCTCTTCCATACCTGCCTTCATTTTTGACTCCAGTCGCGCCTTTTCGGCCTCTAATTCCTTCTCTAATTCCTTCTCTAATATTTTCATGACCTCCACCTCCTCAAAAGGGTTAGAGTGAACGTTTTCTGGTGCGGCGTGAATATAAGGTCCCGGTTGCACAGAGGGTTTGTGTTCAATCACGATCTGGTCAGCCAAAGGAGGCGACTAAAGTGCAAGAGTTTTGGCAACCACAAAGTCCATATTCAAGATGAGGAAACCGACCTCAGTCTTTATTACCACTTTCTTTTCTTCATCGGTACACTCATTCAACCACTTTGGCCGAACTTGACAACTTTCTAATGTACCAACCGCCGAATTGCACCATTGCTCGCGTAGTTCCTTGTTTTGTTGTGTCCAGGCCTGTTTCAACGCGTCAATGGCTTGCTTGTTGGTAGAGCCGTTGTTCAACATGAGAGCGCGCATTGGTTCGTAGTGGACTGTTGAGAAGTCTGGACAGACCTCGAGGTATGGTTTACGGACTAAGCAGTCAGGCATATCAATGGTTCTGTATGAACAGAACAAAAGGATTAACAAAGTTGGTGTGGCCAAGAATAATAAGTTGTAGTATGTACGTACTGAAAATGTCATTATGTAACATTCCCTGTGACCCATTCGTGGCGAGCATTAGGCACGGGTGACAGTACTGTCGAGAGGTCCAGTCCAAGAGATCTCTTCAAAAGTCAAGGTTCCACAAACGCCTGAGGTAATTCTGTTTCTTGGAAGCCTGGTACGTATCACGGGTGACGCCGAATGGACAAATGACAATATATAGCATCCGGCACATCATTCACCTGGCCCCCGATCATGATATTACCACAAGCGACCGATTAAATAAAGGAAAAAGCATTATTTCACCTCAAGCAACATCCCAACTACGCCAACTCAACGAAAGAGAGCGTACAACTACAAAAAAAAATACTTGGTCAATTATACATTTTGGCAGCCCAGACAAAGCGCCACAACTGGGATGTTGTACGGGCTGGGAAGGTGGATACTTCTTTCAGTACTGATTGACATCTAACATGGACCAGTCATTGAGGCTTGGAGCTTGGAGCTTAAGGCTTGTCATTAGGGATTATTTGCAAGCCGTTTCGACCCTTTTTCTCCAGCAAAATAAATTTGTGATCCCTCAAAACTACTGAGCCAGGTTACTCCAGCCTGCTTCAAACTCGCCCAACTCACCTCATTTGACTCTCAAAAAGGGAACTGTGGAGCAAACTGGTGCCCAGATGTTTATGATTACTGAACCATGTATCGTACTTGTCACCTTCATTTGACCAGGTCGGGACACATTAGGTTATGGGTGCTCGAACTAGCTCTGTAGCGTGGTCTGTGTGGAGCAAGTGGAGAGCGAGTTTCCCTCAAGCAAAACTCCCTCAAAACCGTTTTCAAATAATCCCTATTCTGTTTTGATTGGTGCGGGGATTGTTTGATAAAAAAAAATCAATTAGAGAAGCATTGTCTAATCCGAACTCGATTAACTGAATGAAATCCCCTTGCAGTATCCTCACGTCTCGGTCATCAACGTTAACATCTGCGACTGGATCCTGTATATATACCAGCTCTGTTATTTGCTCAAACAAGGCTTCAAATGCCTCACCCCACTCTTAAACGAACTCAAACTTACGTTCGACACAGCCAAAACATCGCTCGCCTCCACGAAAGGCCCGGTTTCCAGTGATATCAAGAAAGATACTCAGGACTTTCTCAAGCGTGTCAATGGTGTAAGCACAGAGGCTCTGCTGCTGGCTATTAGTTATTGACGTTTGGTTATAGAAATTGGCGCATTACTCGACTGTCAATCTGTATGGTCTCTCCAAGTATGAGAAAGTATTTAGCAAACGTGTGTTTTTTTAAAAGAGTTCGTGTTGGTCTCAATTTAGTCAAGTCAACATTCACTTTGACATCCATCCGCCTTGCCAATGTCTTCTTCTGGCTGGAGGGTCCCAGGATCCATCCATCTCTTACCCCTCGTGCAGGTCGTGTTACTCGCTTCCACCAGAGGTAGTGCCCAGGATTCACCGCATTGATATTCCCTTTCCGCTATGTTTCTTAGTTGTTCTCCGCTCGCCTCTTTCTTCTTTCTCGCTTTCACTGTCACCAGTGTCATAGGAACCCCAACCCTCAATAACAACAGTGCAAACCCAATCCTCGTTAAACGCGTTAGCACATCCATTGGCAGTGCCGACCACGACGTCAAAGCCGTTTTCACCACTTGACGTTATCCTACCTCAGATCAGTGTGCTTCTTTTTCTACCTGGAGGACCAGCTCTCATATTGGTACCTGAGTGTAGACACTCTGGTCAACAGTGAAGAGGCAACAGAAACACTTCTCAACCCACTTGTGGACCTAATTGGTGACGCGCTCATCGCTCGTCTCCATCAAAGGCCCAGTTTCTGCTGATGTAAGGGACCATGTTAAAGACTTCTTAGAGAGCCTCAGAAAGGTAAGCATCACATGCACCGCAAACTCTCCTCTGTGCTTCTTCAGCTTCCCATTATTAACGTTGACGGGGTTATTTTCACTAACAACTGGAAGCCGACACACCAAACTCAAAGAACAGATTGACGCCCTCTCCGATGAGTCAAAGACCATTCTCAAGTACCAGCTTGCCAAGGTTTGGGCTGCGCTTTGTAATCTTGAAGCCGCTGTTGGTTAAGCACAGGATGAAATCTTGGCTCAGCCTGATGCACTTTTGTCCCTCAATCTAAAGCGGTGTCAACCTCCAACCCAACCCCCGCGCCCGCGTGCACTGCCCAACAGGAAGTGGGATCCCATAGTCAAATAATACCTGTTGTTACAGGTACAATGTTTCTTCATCACGGAATGATTATCATTTCCGTTTAGTGACACTTTTGGATGATTGACGGTTACTCAGAGAGAGTCTAGAAGCCACTAGCCACCCCCCTTCTTTGTACTTGTAACTCAACACATCTCACCATATACTTCTCAGTACCATGTGGCACATCTTACCGATTAATGGCGCTTGTGACTGTGACTTGCGACTTTGCGATTTTCTCTTCTCTTCTTTGGCTGGGGTGTCTTGCGTGTTAGAATGCTGCTGATTGCTCGGGCCCCATATTCATCCTATGACAGCGTCAATGGACGGACGTCTGCAACTCACTAGAGCCCACAGATCAGATGTACATCAGCAAGGGGCACTTCAAAAGAAACACACTTCAGCCATGGATAGCTTATACTCGTACGCCAGAGCACCTGCCCCCCTCAAACGTTTCACTATACCCAACCAAAACCCCCAAATTCTCTTTCCTCTATGTTTCTTAATTGTATTCGTGTCACCTGTGTCTTCTTGCTCCCTTACATCTTCACCAGTGTCTAGTGATTTGCCGGCCCGGGCTTGGCTTGAAAGCCCCGGCTTTGACCTGGCTTGGCCTGGCTTGGGCTTCACAAAAATACAAGCCAGGCCAAGTCAGAGGGCTTACATCTGGCTTGGCTTGGCTTTGTCTGGCTTGGCTTGGCTCAGGCTTGAGCCCTGGCTTCATGCAAGCAGCAATGTAGACACCAGACTATGTTATTTTCATTCAATATATAGCTTAATTTCTCAAGTATCTATGTCACTATCAATAATACTGTCTTACCTGTCCTCCTCAATGTCTTTCCAGGCAAAATCTCCATCATCAATTTTTAGCACCTTGACAGTGCCATGATGGCAAGTAGTCACTACCAAGCAATACACATCTGTTATGGCCTTGGTAATACTGAACAAAGGTTTAGGTCACTCAGTGCCCCATTTTTTGGCTTAAATATTGATTTATGTTCTGTACATTGAATGCCATGGATGCTGCAATCAAGGTAATCACAAAATGGCTTGAGCCTGGCCCAAGCCAGGCTTAAGCCGGGGCCCAGGGCTTCTGACTGAGTCAAGCCAAGCCCAAGCCATGTATAAGCCCCCAACAAAGTCTGGCTTGGCCTGGCCTATGTAGGGCCTGGCTTGGCCCGGCTTTGGCTTGAAGCCCAAGCCAGCAAATCACTAGTTATATTCTAAAGATTTCAATCACCTTTTATGTCCTAACTTTGGAAACACTTTTTTTAAACTATTCATTGCGCTGTCCCAGTAGATTGGTTTGTAATGGTGTGATTCGTAACAATCGCTCCATCCCATAATATAACTGATGACTTCAGGCGCACTAAACTCCTGATCACGTCCAAGAGTGTTCGCACATCGTTGGATGAGTCGTTTATTTGTTGAAAGTATGTCGTCAACCTTTTTTTCTTGCCGTCTGTGTGATGCTAATCTTCGTGCTAGAAGAGCTGATAGGTTGGATGTCCTCTGTT
>JABCKK010015992.1:0-13710 GCA_018221785.1 Calocybe gangraenosa | reverse complement strand
CCTGTTTTTGCAGGCTGTGTTTAACTGTTTACGCGGACGGATAAATGCCGTTATAATCGGGTTACGAAGTGAAACGGTTGATACATACATAGTAGGGAATCCTTGAAGTGCGATCAATCGGTGCGCACCTTGATCTTGCTACGCCTGGGTCGGTCAACACTAAAGTGACGAGCGGGAGGGCAAACAAAACGTAGAGGATGAGTGGAATATCTACCCGGATAGAAAATAAAAGAACATTGTGATACGTGGTATGAAAGGGTGAAGTAGCCTAGTTACACCTGCGTTACGAAATATTACATTAGATGATACTAGCTGCCATCGCAGTTGATGTATTGGGGCTCTCTCCGTTTCAATTTTAACGCTGCCCTTTGACGTATCTTTGGGGTAAAGTATCCTGACGTTCTTGCACTAGCTGCATAAAAATACGAAGGAGAGCTTGTTCTATACATGAACACTAACATTTTGGGAGTGTGTTTCGTGATCCATACAGCAGCGAAGCACACCTATTTAAAAGCAGTGGACTCAGGCATTGGAAATATATACAAATGGGGCCTAGACAAGGTCCTAAATTGTCCAGAGCGTTTTCATGATGACTGGAATTCTGGATAACAGACGTGGGTACTCAAAAAATGCAGATAATAAGTGAATCCCACCTAGTTTTTCCCGCTCCCGAATATTATGCATATCTTTGTATAAAGTCAGTCTTCAACTCTGAGGTCAATAAACACATCTTTACCTGCCAAAAATGCTGCTATCACGGTCTTGAAATAATTGTATTGCATCTGTTTCCCAAGAAATAGGTTATCTTCTACTGATGGAACAAGTTCCTTGCCCGCAACAACCCTCATTGAGTGGAAATAGTGTAACAGCTGCAAAACTTGAGGCGTTTTCGCTAACGGCGGCAGGTCTTTCTGATATTCCACCACAAAATACCTAGTCTGCTCAGATATTCCACTGACAGAGTCAAGAATCATGACACGTTTCGAGGCCTACAGTGTATTGAGAACAGAGAAAGGAATGGGTCAGAACCAGAAAAGCTCACATTTTCCTCAACAGTCTTGCAGAATGTTCCTGGAGCTAGAAAATCTGTCAACTTCCACTGCTGAGCTCATAATGCAGTGATCTCTTACCACGGTCAAACCCATATATCAACTGTTGGACAAGTTTCTTATCCAGTTGGTGCCTATACAATTCTTGAAAAACCATACCCTCCTGGCCAGGGAAGCGGAAGTTTTCGAGTGTATAAAAAATGGTCTTATGGGGTTCACCCAGGTGTGGGCGTTCGATAAAAATGGTTGGCTGGTCCTCTGGAGCTACTTCATGCTCTACTGCGAGGGCATATCTATTGTATTTTCGCCCGAGAATTGTGACGTCCTAAGACACATTCAAATACTAGTCAATGTAGGAACTTCTAGCAAGTCCTAGTTCACATGCCATAGGAGGTCTATCATTCTTTTCAAACCTCACCTTCCACCGATTCCCTGGTGCCTTTTTACTCTTTACAACTCGAGATTTGCTCTTTTGTTCTCGCTGGGGGGGCGGCATTGCTAGGGACGCCAATGACAAGAATAACAGGACAAGTCCTGTGAGGATCATTGAACGAATATAATGCATAGTTGGTTAGGTTGCAAGGTAGTGGGTTGAAAGTGGTGAAAAGGGTTAATTAGGATGGACAATTAGAATGGAGAACCAGCTCAGTAGGAATCTGGTGCTCAACCAAATGGATTACATATATATATTCTGTTAGTTACGGATCACAGCGCATATTGCATATCAAAATGAAAATGCCGATTTCAAAGCAGGTGAAATGTGATGTATGTAGTTACTTGCGGGTCTCCCCTTGTCTCCTTGTCATTTCAATCCTGCTCTCTTTTTTGTTCTTCTATCCCTTTTCTATTAACATCTAAGCACCTGCGGCACATGTTTCGTAGTTCTATTCAAAGAGGTGTTTAGTGTTTGGCTAATAGTGAAAAATTTAACACTTTTCGGAGGGTGGTCATATGCCCGAGTATTTTTCATTTTTCAAACGGCCCATCACTCAATAAGAATTCTCCGCGTTATTGCACACCTGCACACCTTTTGTGGAGGAATCATGTGGAGCTAGGAACGTAGGTTTATTATATGTGGCAATGTATGTGACGTGCATGATATTGGCCGCATTGTTCTTCCTCATAGGGTTTATTGAAAAAAAAAAGTCAGCCGGGGCCCATTAGAACGATTTTTGACCGCCAAATATAATAGCATGTTACCATTAAATAAATTTAAATTGAATCACATCCTGTAACGCCAGAAGAAGACAGCAACAGATGATTGTGATTTCATTTTGTAAAGGAGTGAATGATCTGGCTTGGACTGGGCATGGTAAGGAATTGGATGAATCACAGTAATTTGGATCAAGTCAAATATCTACGTGACTTCCTTCCGCCTGACTTTAGTCGGCGATTATATTGTGCACAGTACTGTAATTACCTGCCATGTCAGGGAGTATGGGTATGCATTATTGTCTAGAAGACTAGAGAAGCTTTGAAATCTGCGCCTGGCCCTCATGCATGCGCCCATATATATTTTTGGAAATGTCTGTTGGGAGCATTTTTGTTGACATTGAGCTACTAGATTGTGTAGTTATTCTTCACGAAAGGAAAAGTGTGGGAGATTAATTAACTTGGAGATCGTTTCCCTTTTCAAGCGTTAAGGATGTAACCTGAACCCTTCTAGCATGATCATTCAAGCGCTGAACCGCAACCCATTACACCTGTCCCTCTGCATCAGATTTCTTCTAACCTGTCTTACGTTCCTCGCCATCTCTATAATCCAACGTCCCCCATAGTGGAAGCCCCAGCTCACCCTTGACGAGGACCTGGCTGTCTGCGAAAGGCCCAATTGTCAAAGAGTGTAACGATATGCACTTGATTTGAAGTCAACGATAGGGACCGCACGATGACCATTTTGATGACATTTAGCTGGACGTTGTAGCCACGAGGTGATTAACTCAGAAAAAGAAAACGACGATGGTAGGAATCAACGTGACAACCCGGTCTCAAGAACAAGGAAGGAGCGCCGTCGATAGCAGCTCTCATGACGAGTGTTGGTGATTCGTTTGTATAGTTCCCAGCCACTTTGAGAATAGAGAGGTACGAAGGTAAGCACCTCATCTCGCCCAAGGTGTAATGGGGGTAAAATTACACTGCGTTGTATATGCCGCAGCAGCTAGATGATAGGCTCGTTGAGCGGCTTCAGGCGTACGAGAAGAAGAATAAGGTACTCCCTGAACAAATGTTTGTTTTTTGTGATAAAGTGCCAAAAGTCATTAGAATGCTATACGATCTGGTTACTTGGCAGCTACTGACAGCTTCCTATAGGGACAGTTCGACCTAGTCAACACAAAAGAACGACCCCAGTTTCTCAAAGGATCCAAAAAGTTCTGGACAAAGCAAAGAAAATTTAGGCCCAATCAATCGTGATATGTAAGTGAACAACACATCGAAACTGGGTCTCATCATTTTCAAGAAACGAGTCAGTTCAGCGTTTGTAAACTGCAATTGCAACACTCGTCCTGGTACTGTTGTCGACAAAGGAGTCACAGCCGTGTACGCTATTCTCTTCCCCAGAAGTTTCTCATAATTAACTCTGTCTTCGCAGGTTCGATTCTGATTTCTACCTTTAAGCACACGCAGGTTTACAGGGCACCGTAAAAGCGACGCATTATGCGGTTATTTGTGATGAAAGTGTTTTCTAAGTGGACGATATTCAGCAGGCTACATATAAGTTCAGCCATATGCACGTACTATGGCCGTAAGCCCTAATACCACCTGCATATTATGCGGATGTGAACGTGGACGGTACTACCTGAATGAGATTATGAACTTGACCAAGAACGCCAGAGCAAGCGGCCGGATGAGCGATTGAATGATGAAGAGAAGAATGAAGGTTTTGAAAGCGGCGCAGGATGCATGGGGAGAGACTAGAGCGTTTTCATGATGACTGTAAACCTGGATGACGGACGTGGGTACTGACAAATTGCAGATAATAAATGAATCTCACCTCGTTTCTCCTACTCTGGAATGTCTTGAATATCTTTGTATAAAGTCAATCTTCAGTTCTAAGGTCAGTCAACGCATCTTTACCCAGAAAAAGCCATGTATTGATGATTCTTACCCACAACAACCCTCGTTGAATGAGAATAATGTCCTAGCACCTGAATTTGAGGCTTTGTATCCGGTGGCAGGCAGGATTTTCGATATTTCACCACAATAAAGCTAGTCTGCTGAGGTATTCCATCGCTGCATTCAAGGATCATGACATGTTTCGAAGGTGCCTAAGGTGTATTTGAGAACAGAGACGGAGGAAGGATTGGGTCAGAACCAGAAAAGCTCACATTTTCCTCAACAGTCTTGTAGTAGGTTGCTGGAGCTAGAAACAGACAAAGGGAACGCCAAAGCTGAGAGTCTTGAGGGAAGGTTGTTTTGGGCCACCCGCTACTAAACTTCTTCCTTGTCATGAATTTGAGCAAGCGTCCAAGTACCGTGACGATCAACAAGTTCTGCCATCTATGGATACGCTGACGCCTGTACTTGCGCGTTTACGCGGACAGAAAAACTCCATTGTTACCGGCATACGAGGCGAAAAGGCGGTGAGTCGCTTGTGTCAGCCGAATCACGCCGCTACCTGCCATCACGGTCGATGCATTAGCTCTTTATGGCTCTCTCGTTTCAAAGTGAAAGCAAGCACAGTTCCTGACCCAAAACAAGTCCAAGGAGTTTGGACCGGCCGGGGAGGGAGGGGGGCAGAGAGTGTAGCCCGTCGGTGTAATCGTTTACAAGCTCAGGAGGGACGCTCGGGCCTCAGGTCACAACTCATGTTGAACATGGCGGGTGTTGCTCAAACTCGCTGGACCGCTCATCTCGAACTGTTGGTTTAAGCAAGTCCAAACCACCGTTTATACTCATTTTCAGGTTCATTCTATGTCGTGTCAAACGCCAAAGCTTGGTGCGTCACTGCGTACGTTTCAACAATAGTTGTACAGTGACCCGGTTTACTCTTGCTAGACACTGCAGTCACATTCAAAAATATTCAAACTACTATACACATGGGGTCCCATTTCCTACCGTGTCTCAGCCGCAAAATCAATCAAGCCACGAATGCAATTGGCTCGTTGAGTTTGATGGGGCTACCAATCGTTACGACATCGGTGAACTGAATCTTCGTCTCGGGCCTGAATATCAAGCAGTGCGTCGATCCTCCGAAATGGAACATCCCGAGCTCATCTCCTTGAGCTACCTTCGTACCTTTGGCGGCGGTAATTTGACAAGTTGATACCTCCGCCATTCCAACGGCCATGAAGCACATTAAGCCAATTTTTGGGTTATCGGCTTCAATATAGACCATGGCGCGCGTAGCGACTGCTGTAAGGTACCCTTGTGAATTATTGGGTGCGGAAGGGTCCATCCCTACGATGGGCGTTTCTGAGTAATACGTTCCAGGGACCACCTGTACGTCGACGACCGTCCCGCTGACAGGTGTATTCCAACGGTGATAGTTCAGCGCGCTCAAGAAGGCTTGGTACACCGTCCCTCCAACGAAGCGAGGTGTGTATTCGTGGCCATCAAGCATGTCCACTAAGGAATACGAATTTTCCTTCAGCCAGAAAAGATCGTGGTCTTTGACATTGCTGGCATAATTATAGACAGTGGATTCACATGCGCTGGTAACGATGCGTTCGTCGTACGGTGTTGGGAGCGGTCGCCGACCGTCTTTGAAGCGCCGTGTGAAGAAATCATCCCAGGATGTGAAACCGTAATAGGGTGCTGTTGGATCGTGGACAAAATCATCTTGAAAATCGCCCATAGCTTGCATAGCCTCTGGGCTAAACCAACCACCTGGCTCTGTTGTAAGGACGTAGCACGAGGCGGGCGATACCAGAAAGGTTGCCCACACCGCGAGCATCTTGCGAAATTGTTCATTGACGCTGGGGAAATAAAATGCGGTGAAGCCACTGGGCGTACCCATCGGCCAATCGAGGATCGCATTGATCGGAAAGCCGACCAAGTCGTAATCGGTATACTCAGGAGCCTCGGTCAAGATCAGATTGAATAGCTTCAACATCGTCATGTAGTCGCGGACCTAGAGAGAGAAAAAATGGAATCATTGATTGATTTAAGTTGTCATCGGCCACGTTACCTACCTGCGGCTGTTGTGTTGGGTCTTTATCGTAAGGCGGTTTATTTGGCACCTGTTTGAACATCTGCTCAAACAAGATTTTCAGAGATGGATCGCCTTCAATGAGCTGCTGGAACTCTTGAATGACAGGTGCAAACGGTGCGTCCGAAAGTGGTCCTTCTACTCGCTGTATCTTATCGGCTAACCACCGTTTGAGGACGGAATGGTTTTTGGGAAGCCATCCGCCAACACGGTGGTGAACTATTTGAGTCGACATAGTGCCTAGAGTTTCATGTCAGGTCTAGTCCAATTTGAAAAAGGTCGTCAGACGAGCGCATGACAACTCACTTTAGATAGAGGGTTCAAGTTGGACGCAAGGGAGAAGAGGATGAAGAATCTTGGGGTACATAAAGGTTTCTTAAGTACCTCTCCTCGCCACGCCAAGATGCTTAAGACATCTGGACTGTTCCGTGGAGCACTAGGCGTGAAATGGAAGGATGTTCATTAAAGTAGCACACCGAGCCTGAGTTGACGAACCCCACAAATGATGGCTTCCAGAACAGAACCACAGGGTGGCGCTGAGCTTTACCATGCGGCTCAAAGGGCCGTTTTATCTATCAAGTGAAAAGTGTTTGCCATATAAGAGTTCTGATGACGGAACTCTTAAATACGTCTTCCTCCGAAGTGGGCCTTCAAGCGAACCGGTAGAATATTCCTATATGCCATCATACAATCAGAATCTAGGGGAATGAAAGCAGGGAAAGGGTTGTCCGGTCCTACGGGACCCAGGTCAGAGCATTTTCCTATCGCGCCACATATCGGCTGCTTTCACTGAGGCAGAACTTCCAGAAAGCAGTAACAATAGTTGGGCTTTGCCCTTACGTACTTCGAAGAGGACTATAGAACTTAAAGTAGGGGTCTGTACCTTTTCTCACCAGATGAGCCACCCCCACATCACAGCTGCCCTTCCATCCGTGATGATACACAGCACATGAGGAGACGGCAAACTCATTAAATCCATTAATAGTAACGCTTCTTTTCTTCTCTGGTGCTCATTAAATCGAATCAGCTATATTAGATTTATTGAGTTGCAGAACACATTGAATATCGTTTTGATATCTTTTACCTGCAATTTGTTTGACTGGTCCTGCAAACCATTTCCTGGCACTGACAATCCAGAAACCAACACTGTAGGTAATGACGATTCCGACCGCTACGATCGAATAGTTGAACGTTTGCGAGTCCACCGGCTACCGTCGGCAAAATATTTTAAGCGTTCGAAAAGAAGTCGCTACATGTGACTCACGTTAACTTGCGGAAGAATAAAGGCAATAGAGATAAAGCAAATCCATGTGACGGCTGTGATTGCCACCGGGAAAGAGAGCTTTCCCAAGTGGAAGGGACCACGAACAAACTTCTTGTGGTAAATTACGCGTAGGGCGATTGGAATGCCTGTGATGGGGTTCTAGAAAGGTATATGAGGGTGAAGGAGACTTTAGCTACGGACCATAAGATATGTATAGACCAATCGTAGCAATTGATGTGGCAGCCGAAAAAGCCACTGAGCTTCCTAAGCTTGGTAGCCCAAGGATAAAGCTTAGGATACAAGCAAGCCATACTTGATATGTATATGTGAGATGATGAAGTGCGAAGTGCGAAAGGGCAATCGGGGCAAACCTGTTCTGATGGGCGACTTCCATTTCGTGTTAACCTTGTCGAAGAACTTATGCCCTGGCATCCCTCCGTCGCGAGCAAAGGCGTACATCATGCGTGAGTTCGAAGTGATCGAGAATGTCCTATCACGGAGCACATGTCAACGTTTTTATTATTATCGCACTGGGATGGGAGACGAATAAAGACCCGCAAAAGTACATAGCGCCTATCACGATAACCTGGTGTGTGACGTCAATCAGCACGTAAAGAAGATCAGTCAAGGGGTATACCATCAGAACTATCGCTCCATTCTCTCCTACCGTGTCGAGAAAGATTTGGGTAACTGGCTGTCCCGTCTCGGAATTCAATGTCGTCGGGAGATCCTGAATAGAGAAAAGTAGACCGAGGAGAAGGAACCACCCTAGCACAGCCGAGACACCAATTGCCATTATAATCCCAACACTCCCCGCAACAGCGGCGTTGCGTGTTTCTTCCGTCATCTAAAATAGGCTATCAGAACTTGTTGATGATCTCGAATATTCGCTACTCGCATGTGCGCTTGCATCAAAACCTGGAGTCTAAGGTGTTAGAATCTTATACACAACCATGCTGTATAGTGTGACACAATGCCCACCTGTGAGGGTGTACTATTGAGCGGCGGATGTCAGCAACACTAGTCGTTCGTATTATTCATAATGCTCAATACCTGAGCCATCAAGATCTGGAATAGACTTTTACGTAAGGTGTCGCTTTTAAATCAGGGGTGGGGGAGAAGAATACGCACGCCGATAACAACCACGTAAGAGTTACTTGCGCGGTCACTCCAGCCATTTCCAGGTTCTCCAGTTCCATCAATAAACGTCTGAAACACGAATTTTGCAGACTGGTGGGTAGGTGCTTTGGCCAAGATAGCGATGACCAACGAAGATGTCCCAATGGCATGCCACCAGACAGAAATGTTATTGAAATGATGTAATAAGTGGACTCCGAATGTGTTCGTCAAACCTTGAGTGAACAAGACAGCAGCGTAGATGCCTGGAGCCGAGAATTTTAGATGGTACGCGATAGATACAGACAAGAAAGGACTCTTGCCGATAGTCGTTTTCGAAGTTGGCGTGAAGTCAGACTTTAAAGTACAAACTGTTGATAAAAAGTTGGCGCAGGCAAAACTAAAATTGATATATGAAAGGGTTGCTCGCAATCGAAAGTAGCATACTCCAGCACGAACCTGATCCCTGTAGTGACAGCAACCTGTCCTAAAAGATTGAACCAGCCTTACCCACTAGTTAGCATAGAAACCTTTGTCCGAGGGAAGCGGAAGCACCAGTGATCCAAGACGCGAGTGGAGCGTGCTTCGGTTCTGATAACATTGCTGCCCAAAAGTAAGGCCCTCCGGATGTGGGATGTGCACTAGACGCGACTCATGAGTTTCGCCTCATTGATACGATGTTTCTGCTTACCTGCATACTTCTAAGAAAGTGGCCTTTTCATTTTATCCTCAACCCAATGTTATGACGACAACGCACCAGCCATAGCTAATCCAACCAGCATTGTGAAGAAGGCTGAAAACAAATCGCGTCAGTGTACTAATCGAAATAATGTATTCATCTCATACCAACGACGATCCAACCCCACACCATAACAGCAGGACCACCAGTATTCTTGTACCACGCAACGTCAGAAACGATATAGTGGATAAGGAGCCTGTGCTCACTAGTCCATAAAGGAAGAGCGATGGGATGCCGGTTATCACAGATATAATGGAAAAGGACACCTGCGAAGAGGCAAAAAATTTCAATGACGGTCGTGTGACATCTAACATTAAATGTCGGTACCCCAAAATTCTTCCAGTAAAAGTTATCTCTGTTCAGCAGATACATCCTGTTTACGTAGAAAACCGCGTACCTGCATGAGACCAAGCTCGCGCCTTCCCGTAGACAGTCTGAGTACTCGTGCGGATGGAACCTCATATAATTTGATACGCACTTGAGTTCTTGTTTGTAACCCATACGCGCCAGCTCGGCTTCATCCTTCTCTAAAGCGTTCTCCATGGTAGCTTCAGAGGACATGGTTGTGGTGGATAGAAAGAGATAGGTTGTGGTTGGAGTCGACCCTGTGTCATTCTCCGTGAATGCGGGGGGCGACTTGTGGAAAAAGTATCCATAACCCCACGTGGACCTAGAGGTAACGTTATGGAAGGGTCCCGATAAGCATTCCCCACCACAAAACACTTGGCACGGGGCAAATGGGGCCGCATTATCGACACGAGATCACTTTCTGCTCGAGATAAGCAGCCATCTGTACCCGTATTGAGAGCAGTTACAAGGAGAGTCTAAGCCAGTTACAGACTAAATTTAGACGGTCCATTGCATCATATGTACATATGTTTACAATCCTTACATCCACTAAATAAAGCAAAAAGGGTATCTAACGAGGGAAGACATTGTGATATTCTGGTATCCTGTTGACCATTGTGTAGTTGAAACGTTGCATTAGAACGTAAAGACATGCAACTCGAGCAGTTCGTCGTCTCTTGCCTGGCCAAATACGATGAGCAATCGAGTGCTTGTAACAGTAACAACAGGATAGCACACCTTGAGCCCAATAATGTGTTCTGCGTCAATCATATATCCTGAATAACGCTCTTGTACCTTGCGGGAGGTCATATAATACGGAAGGTTTGTTGTTACAGGCCTCTTGAAGACACCATCCCGAGTTATCGTGGAAGGCTGAGTGTTAAGTCTGGGTTCCTCGGGGGGGTATGCGTGCCTCGAGTAGACATTGAAATCGTAGATGTCGATGGACTTTGTCGCCGAAAGGCCGATGGATAGTGGACTAACAACACGTTCTCCGTGTACATAACTAACGAAACACACCTAAGTTTGGATTGCAACAATGCTAATTTTAACGAGAAGACTCACCGAAGCCAAGAATGGTGATCAGTATTTGCCAACCAACGAGTCGCATCAGGGCCCCACTGAGACCATCGCACGACTGAGGTGCTCTTTGTCAGATAGGAGAGAAAGATGCGGTTGTGTATGAAGACGAGATCATGCAACAACGCCAAGGCATCCAAATCAAAATACTGAATTGACAACACGTGTATACGGGCTTCTGAGGATGTTGCAAAGCGCTCGTGGGCCGATGGCGTCTCAAATGGGCCTGTATGTATGGAGAGGCCTCGGACAGTAACGTTACTCTTGACTTCTGGCAATTGGAGAATAACAGGCGGGTAGGGGGGAGTTGCCGGTCTAGAGTGAAAGGCGTAGATATGTACGGAACCATGGAAGTCATTTGCCGTTATGATGTAGGCTCGAGAACTGATAAAGGAAAAGTCGCACGCCTTTTGCGGTAGCCTGTGGCCTTCGTCAGCAGAGTCCTGTGTCTCTTGTCAACCTTGTGTTCGAATCCGAATCGCATTGGAAGGTACATACACTGATCAAGATTCCCTCTTTCCAATTCCACAGCAAAAGTCGCTGAGATCCGGCTGGTATCCAGACTGCGACAATGTCTTCCGCAACTTGGATCAGTATGGTTCGCAGATATGTACCATGGGTTCCAGCAGGTTGGATGGTAAAACCGAGAGTAGAGGAGACCGCTTTGGGGTGGATATCAAGCGTGTTGAGTGAGTGTATATGTAATTTAATTTCCCGAACGCCCTGCGGGGATACTGGGCTAGGAGAAAGCCATCAGCATCTCCACAAAAAGAAAAAGGAAAAAAGAAGTGATATCCTTGAAAGTAGAAAACATACACTTCTTCCAACAAGATAATAAGATCTTGTCCAGGATCCATGGCGAAATCTCGACTTCTTATCATGAGGTCGTCCCGACGGACTTGGTGCCCATGTTGGTTTCCAGAAGGCAACCACGAGGCGACGAAGTCTCGTCCACGACCGTACTTTACGAAAACGCCACCAACAAATTCGTAGGCGTGGCATGGACCGTCTATATTGATGACTGAAGGTTTTCGCCAATCCATCAGTCTCCATGCCTTCCGTCTCGCCCGGAGTGTAGCGAGACATTCTGCATGGGACATCTCGTTCTGATGTGACAGGTTGTGGATCAATCCATCCTGGGCCAACTCGATCTTATACGTTAGCTCCACAGAGTCGTATATCGTCCGCCACATATCCGAGCAAAGCTTAGATGATAATCAATTTCGGGATCCCATTGTTATGATTATCAGCACCGAGGACTTACTAGAGAGCAAGCTAGGAGAGTCCTAATGTCCATGTTGCGCAGGATTTCTTGGATTATTTCTAGGGGCAAACTCATGAGTGGCGACAGGGACGCCATTGTTGTGATGAGGGAGTGCAAGAAAAGAAAAGTTCTGAAATTAGAAATGTGACAGGTTCTTAATACCACGTGGGAACGTGGGAACTTTATACAAAAATTTGATCCCAAATGGACTGAGAACAGAACAACGTGACTTTCAGCGCTACAGAAGGCGTACAAGCGTACATTAGCCCTAATAAAAAGATGACACGGAATTCAACACGCTGAAAACTCCCTCCTCAGCTGTTCCGCCCATGCCATCACACAATAAACGATCCCAGCCGGTAGCACGCACTTGACACCTACAACTTTCCAATCCCATCTCCTTCCGTCCCATTTCCCGCCACCCCACCTCCTCCAATATCCTCCCTTTCCTTTCTCTTCTCCTCCACTCCGCCCTTGAGTATCCCTCGGTTCCCACCACAGGTTACTCGTCACCCAAATCTGTACACCCCGACTCACACACGTCGTCGTCCCAATCACCGCCCAAACGATCACAGGCCGTTTTTCGTGTTCGAGGATCGTGCATGTCAGCTGTGTCGCTGGCCAACAGATGCCTTGCAGCGCGAGTAGCCGGACAAGGGTGGAGAGGGGTGGATAGTAAAGCCGCCAACGCATGAGTAGTCCTGTTGTCATATAAAGGCATTGGTAGCCTGTTAGCACTGCCTGAATAGATTGTTAGCTTGTGTGTGTGGTAGTTTAAAAAGGTGAACATACCCAGAGGGCAGAGATAGCAAAGTCGATACGTTCTGGGTTGCTCCGCTTATCCGAGCGGGGAGGGGGAGGCTGATATATACGGTACAGGTGATAGAGTGTGCCAAAGATGGCGGGAACAATAGAAAGAAGGCGGGAAAATTCGAATAGGAAGGGCGTTAAACGTTGCTGTAAGGTATTTGGCGGGACAAGCGGTCCCGAGGAAGGTATTATTCGTGAGGTAGGAAGATGTTTGGACTGTTGGGAACATGTTAGCAGTATTGAGAGATTGACTGAGATGAGAATCGGCCGTTATATTCAAGTACAGATGGGAAAAGACACGAGATAAGGGAAAGACCAATAAATCATAGGGAATTCAGTAAGGTTAGAAGCGGTAGCAAGCGTAACCAGCAAAAAGCTGCCCTCGAAAGTAAAAGAAGAGGAACAAAGCTTAGAATCCAGCTTCATATCGATAGATAGAAGTAAAATCAAACATGAAGAGAACGGGTTGAATTTTCAATGACGGTGATAAGACTTACCGGCTCGTCAATTTCAGTCTCTGTTTCACCCGCACATACCGCACCAGGGGTTGTGCATATCGTTTTTGGCCTGTCCCGGTGACGCGAAGGCGCATATAACGACCCAACACCAGATGACCGCACTCGCGCCCCCACACCCGCTGCTTTCAAGTCTCCCGTAGACCCTGACCATTTCGAGTAAATGATTCCATCATGTTCTGCGTTGTCATCGTCGCTTTCGCTATCCACAGTTGCTGACATATATCTGGGGCTGTATTTACTCCCGGACGAGCCCGAAGACGGCGTAGAGTTAGGTAACGGGGAAGAGTCGGATTTCGAAGCAGTCTGTCCTGCAGGGATGAGCGAAGAAGATTGTGCAGGGGCAGCAGGGGCGTATGCAGGAGGTGAGTCTGCA
>JABCKK010015991.1:0-13808 GCA_018221785.1 Calocybe gangraenosa | reverse complement strand
GTCACAGATTCCTTACAAGTAAATTAAGGACACAATTTGTGGAAGAGGGCGCAGTCAATAGCTGAAGCCAAGTCCCTCTGCACCCAGGAATCTGCTTCTGATGTTTCAACTAAGTCCATAATTTCTGTACCACTCCGTCCTAATTAATACCCAACATATAACAATAAAGGACCATGGAAATGAATTCCATGATACCAGGATATAAGTAATAGATGTTATCAAGATGGATCATGTGGGGATGGAGTGAATGTAATAAGATATATCAGAGGTAGGGAATAATTTCCTGTGTTGTACAAAAAGGGTAATGTGAAAGGGAAGGAGGAAACAATAACCAATGTGCGTGTTTGCACAGTCATGACAAGGACACAGGGCCCATAACCTGTTAAATGAATACTGTAGGTAGAGACTTCAAGTACAAGAGGTAAAGTATCATAGTATAACTCACCTCAGTCTGTGTAGAATGGACTGAGGCAGTTGTCTTGTCTATAGGCCAAGAATACATAAAATATGAGTAACTGTGGTCTGACACGGGACGTCTCAGACTCTTAGATTCCAACAGGGCCCATTCAGTCAGCAAGAAAAACAATTGGAGAAAACCAATTAGTTGAAGGCTAAAATAAAAAGCCAAAAATAAGCTCACCAATTGGCCTCAGTAGTTGTGACTTGGTTTCGTGCAATGGAAAAGGGGGTCGCTTGCGACTGGTTGAAAAAAGTGAACACTGTTTTCCAGCTCTCCATTTTGTATGTTATGTTTTTTACTCATACTGCTGCACAAGAGGCCGAGAATCGATTTTTTGTTGTCAACCATAAGCCACATTTGTACATTTGTAACATTGTACAAATCCAAATTCCAAATTCAATCAAATCAATATCAAATCTTCGAAAATTATACAAGGGTTTACTATGTAATAGTAGTAGGTCACTGGTCAATATACAACCATTTTTAAAAGAAAAAAAAAGGTAAATGGGTGAGTACAGTAAAATTACATACTAGGTAGCGTATGTATATATATGTATATAATAGGTGATGCTCTAGTGATTAAATGCCACTATATCGCTGTTGAGTAGAAATTATGACGGGGGGAGTTATTAATCTTTTTTTTTGTGTGTAATATCAAAAGACGGTCGTTGATTTTGAGAGAATGGATCCCATCACCCCAAGGGGTAACTGATCCTGGGGCAAAAGGGGGGGTGGGGGGGTGTGATGAAGGAAGGAGCGAGATGAGATGACCCATTCACCGCACCCGCTGAAAAACAGCATCGATCTGACTCTTATACGCCTCCTCCACCGCCTGCCGCCTGATGTTCCCCTTGGTCGCAGTCCGTGGTAACGACTGCGGCGGCACGACGATGATCATATCAGGATGAGTGATCCTCTCATGGAGGTATCTTCTAGAATGGAAATGACGCGTCTTGCGGATGACTTCCTTCTTCAGTTTCTCGGCGTCGACGTCTGTCGATGTCGGTTCTAGGAACATGATGGGGGAGGGGCGGCCGGTGCCGACGACGATGCAGTGGGCGATGAGCTGGGCGCACATGGCGAGAGCGTTGTCTTCGATGGCTCTAATCCAACAAAGATATAGGCGTCAGTAACCTTACTAGAAACAGAGAGGATGTGGTGGGGGGAACTCACTTGGTATCACATCTCAAACTATTCTCAGATTTGATCCAATCGTCGTTTCGTCCCCGGAACACATACAATCCAGGGGACGCCTCCTGAAACAGATCACCCGTGTGAAAATCCCCATCATCAGCGTGTCGTAAAGAGGGGTGGGGGCAGTCTGGTGACGAGGCTGGAATGATGAGTTCCATCAGCCGAGCGGTGGATTGATGGTGGTGGCTGGTTGTTGGGGTGCTGCTGCTGTTGCTATTGGTTGTTGATGTGGTTGATGCTGCTGCTGCTGCTGCTACTGCGGGCGTAGGCGCAATTGATACGAATCGGTAATCAAACCCGTCTAGAGATCGTAGTAATCCTGGGCTTGGACCGCCGCCGGCGGCGCCGACGGAGAGAAGGATAGCACCGCACTCGGTACTGCCAAAGAGATTCTGTTTATAACAAAGGAACATACACCCATCAGTAACAAAGATCAAATTTCAATTAAAAAACACATCAGTGCAACGCACTCGGAGTTTCATCCCATTTCTGTACGCCCACTCCTCGTCTTCTCTCGGGAGGGCGAGACCGCTGTACAAAATGTCGTCAAGCCCATTGAGGAGCGTGAGGAGTTTGTTGTCGAGACGGGACGCTTTGAGGTGCGTCGAGAGGAAGGTGGCGAATTGGTTAAGGCGGTTGAGTCCGGCGTGGTGGATCATGGCGATGAGCTCCGTTGAGGAGAAGGAGATCGAGGTTGGTTGGATGACACAGGCGCCGTGTTGGACACCGCCTAGGAACACTAGGATACACAGAATCAAAACAAGATCCATCAACGAGGGAAGGGGGGGGGGGCCGAAATTTGACTTACTGAATGACTGAGCAATATGGCACATGCTTCCCCTAACACAGTTTTAAAATTAGATCAATTCATTGTATACATCCAAAAAAAAACAAAAAAAACTCACATCCAAACAGCGACATCTTGCCGACCAGGGGTCCGAGGCTGCGATATCTGTCTCGATTTCTCGATGGCAGCTCCCAACCAAGCGTATGTACACGGGACGAGTTTAGGACTTCCTGAAGTCGAACCGCTCGTGTGATAAATGAATGCGATATCCTCGGGACTCGATTTTGTTAAATCGGGTAAGGAGTGATCATGGGTGCTAGCTTCTTCTTTTGCGTCTTCTTTTTGTTGTTCGAGGGCGGTAATAATAGACGAAGAAGAATGACGCGGCACGAAACAGTCTTGTAGCAAATTTTCGTAGGTCTCAAAGTAGACGAGCGCTTTGGCGTCGGCTTTGCGGAGGAGCTCGTATATGACGACGGGGTTGGGGAGTCGAAGGCTGAATAGTTGGGGGATGTAGCCGGCTCTGGAGATGCCGTAGATGTGGAGTAGGTCTGTGTAGGTGAACCCTCCGATCCTATGTTTTTTTTTTGTTCGGTCAGCGGAAAAGTGATTATAAGGGGGGGGAAATACGTACCAGAGCCCTATCACCGATTTAGGTGGGATGCCATCGCGCATAAAGATACGCGTCCAGTAACGTGCGTAGGATTCGACGTCGGTCCAGAATTGTTGGTAGGAGATGGAGGTCCAGTTGTCTCCTTCTACGCTTTCCGATGACTGAGAAGGTTGGGAAAGACGAGGGACCTTGAAGGCCGGAGAGGAGGCATGGAGAGCCGCGCTAGATTCTAGGATGGTGAGATGGGACCTCAACATGATGGTCTAGAGAAGGTGGCAAGGGGGGGGGAAGGGGAGAGAGAGGGGAGAACCAGCGATTGTGATATCGGGAGAGTAGAAACGGACGAGTCTTTATAATAACCAAGGCCTATTGCCGTTACCAGTTTTGGGAGTTTGTTTTGAAACGCACCCCCTACAGGGCGTTCAAATGATACCATCTATCCCAAATTTGGACTTTGGGCTATAAACTTGATGATAGGCGTCAACCAGCGCTCTGGGAGGCTCAAGGTGTCAACAGAGCGCAGACAAAAAAAAAAAAAAAGACGGGTGAATTCCAAACACCGGAAGGTACTATCTTGGCCAAGTTTTGATGATGGGTGTTTTGGTCCTTTGACAGGTTCAAGAGGTCGTGTTCCCGTTAACCCCGGTTGAGCCGGCAACTCCAGATGATGACTGGGTGCAAAGCTGCTGAAACATCATACCGAGGGGTAAAGATAAAGATGGGGGGCGAGGGGGAGGTGACTAAGCATCGGGGGTTGTCAATTGATTCCATTGATTCATTGATTCATGGCTCCTTCCTTCCAAGTTGGGAGTCGTGTGCTTTGGGCTTCCATTCGTACGGCATCGCTGTATAGTGGGTTAGGTGGTGGGATTTCAAAAAACGTGGTCAAGCCGTTCAACGGGTCTTCGGTTGCCGCGTTCCGAAGCTGCCTTGTCTTTGGATATATTGAGTAGGAAAAGTTGCATAGTTTCTCGTGGGTTTAAGCGCTTGCTGTTGTTATCAGTTCACGTTCGTCGTTTTTGGAACGCTCATGCTGACTTATTGAGTCTTCTCTTGACGATGCCGAAAGGGAAGCCGATGGTAGCGTAAGTAAACTAGTTGATAAGGATTGAGTGGAAAAAGAAGTAAGCACATACTAGAAAGACCGGTTACATACATGGGTGCGCGTGAGTCACTCTCTTTTTTTCTCCTCTTTTTTTCGAGGGAGTGTGATTAACATCCCGAAATGGAACTTTGGGATGACGATGTTTTGTTTTTAGTTTTCTCCACTGGGGTACTGAAACAGTACAATCGAGCTATATTGATGGACACAGAGTATATCCAGCGGGGGGAGAGGCGGGAAGGGGAAATGACTCCGCAAAGTACTGCCTGGAGATTGGTATAGCCTTGATGATCTCGTGGAGATTTTTGCCAGACACCGGTCCTATGTCTATGCAAGGGTCTGCCGGTAAAATTAGACCGCCTTCAGGGGGATTAGAGTTGGAATTGGGCGGATTGAAGCATTAAACTCGCAGAAAAGGCGTCAATTTGTCTTTTTTTTGGGGGGGCTTTTTCTTACGAGTTTGAAGTAGCGCCCTAAGCGTTTACCTCGTTCTTTGTTTTTTATTTTATTTCATTTTATTTTATGAAATTCGCCATGTGATGAATTTGCCATCACGTCATGTGATGCTACGCCTGGGGCCCAAACCAATCCATTAATCATGTCCAAGGCTATTACCCTTTGCGCGTAGAATTTGTCTAGATGGAGTATAACGAAGACCAAGAAACAGCAAGGTGACTTTTGAAACCTCCTTTCCGATTAATCATTAGACGTTGTTGATCCACCGTCCTATTTTGTCCAAGGGCGATCGCCCTTAGTCTACAGGACGTCGTCGGTGCTAGTCATAAACCGCGCGAGATTATAGATCTGGTAACTGATTCTGAAGATGACGAGAAACCCACATCTCCAGCGGTGACTCGAAACGCGTTGAAACCTGGAAACAGACCCGCTGCGGTCATCAAGACTGCGGCCCAACTCCAGTCCCAGCCGAAGCCTCAACGACCACAGCATGACACTTCAACTTTCACCTCAACTTTCCTCTCAGAAAGAGCGCAGCTAGAGAAGGAACGAATCGAGCGTCAAAAGCGTCTCAGGCCAAAGAACGCACCTACTACCACCAGTGATTTTGTTGACAATGATAATGACGATGACGATGATGATGATGACGTTCGGGTGCTTGACGAGCCACCTTCCAAGAGGCAAAGAAATTCCTCCTCGAATGGTGCTCATAAGGGCCTTACTAATACACCTAGTCCGAGGGTTTCCAAGCCAGCTCAAACCGCCCGCACCAGCACCAGCACCAGCACCGGCACCAGCACCCCGACGCCCTACGTCCCAAACCTCCACCAAATCTTCTGGAACGGCGAGCTTCGTCAAACAGCCACTCAACACGCCGAGCCGAGGAAAGACGGAAAACCTACCTTTCGACTGACGGAAGTTCTAGGACCGGTAACTACTTTCTTCCTTGGATCAAACCCTCAACAAACCCTTGTTTCTCTTCTTTTCTCTCTTTCTCTCTCTCTCTCTGTTGTGTTTTTTAAAACTCGTTGTTGATCCACCCCAGAAATCCGATTTGGCATTTGCGATCATGTCTTCTTACGCCCTTGATTTTGCCTGGATATACGAATTCTTCGATCGTTCAGTTCCTGTTATCATGGTCGCGCAGCCTGACGCGTCCGGTCAGACAAGTTTGAAGAACGTGTTACCGAACTGGATCAGGACGACGCCTTTTTTGGCTGGGGGACGAGGGTGCATGCATATGAAGGTGAGTTTTTTGAGGCAACGTTGGATTTTTGGCCATCTCTTTTTCTTTTGTGGGAAAAAAACAAAAAGATTCTGAGTTGAGGCGTGTAGTTTATGCTTGTAAGTAGATACTTTTTCTCTCTCGAGGCCCAGTTGGGTAACGGGAACGGGGAACTGATCATTTCAATTGGTAGCTGTTTTACAAAACGCTACGGCTGCGCGTCGTGATCTCAACAGCGAATCTCGTCGCCCACGACTGGCGTCATATGGAAAACGTAACTCGCCCAAAAATAATAATGGGGCATCAACTCCTCCAATCATGCTTCGCTAGATTGACCTTCTTTTTTTGTTTTTGTTTTGCCCGATAGACCGTTTGGCTACAAGACATACCGATACGTTCAAAGCCCATCTCTCACGACCCGAAAGCGCCTCAGGATTTTCCGACAGTTTTACAGAATATACTATATTCCGTGAACGTGCAGCCTGCGCTTAAATCATTGGCCAAAGATAACGTCAGGCTTTTATTTTTTGCTCTACTCCCCCCCTCTCTCCCCCTTCCGCTATTCACGCAATGATATTGATATTTCTGATATTGACGAGATTTAATTTTAGCACCCAGACTTACCACTCAAGACGATCGAGGAGCTTAGGATGCGCTGGGACTGGTCAAATGTCAAAGTCCATCTTGTTCCGTCCATAGCTGGGAGGCACGAAGGCTGGCCTCGCGTGATAAAGTAAGTTAGACCAAAAAAAAAAAAACGTTGTGGTTTCCTTCATTCTAGTTCGCCCCCCCCCAGAACTGGACACACGAGGCTAATGCAAGTCGTTCGTGACATGGGATTGCGTACGAGTAAGGGGAAAGGAAGCAAGTCTTTACGAATAGAATGCCAGGTCTGTTGTTCCTGATCGACTGAACCATGCGTTTGTTTATTTTTCTACCTATTGATTCGAAATTTCCAAAGGGATCAAGTATCGGCATGTACACTAGCCAATGGCTAAACGAGTTTCATTGGTCGGCACGAGGCGAATCAGCTGAGGATTGGCTTGACGAGCCTAAGAAGAAAAGGGAAAAGCTTCCTTGTCCTCCCGTTAATATCGTGTTTCCGACCAAGGCGACAGTACAACATAGCGCGCTAGGCGAACAGGTTAGTATCCCCCCACCACACACACACCCCCTTTATTTCCCATTCCCACGTTTGTTTTCTTTTTGCTCAATTTTTTCTTTTTCGGTGACTTGGCCACGTGATTTCATTTAATAGGGTGGCGGAACAATATTTTGCAGGCGGAGACAGTGGGCCGGTAAGAACTTCCCTAGAGAACACTTCTTTGATTCCAGAAGCAAGGCTGGTCCAGTTCTCATGCACTCTAAGGCACGCCATGACGGTTTTTTCCTTCTTCCCTCCTGAGTTTCAGTCATTTGACGTTTAGTCAACTTTTTGGACTCGTGTAGATGATCATTGCGACATTCAAGGAACCGTCGGAGGAGGAGGCGCAGGAGGAAGCGGCTGCGGCAGAGGGTTCTTCTGTCACCGAGGATGATTCGGATGACGAAGTGGAATCAATACAACCTGCTATAGGGTGGGCCTATATCGGATCACACAACTTCACGCCTTCGGCGTGGGGAAACCTGTCAGGTTCCGTATTCAATCCTGTTTTAAACGTGAGCACAAAGAGTCTCCTTTTAGCGCTGGTGCCCTCGAAAAACTCCAATATAACATATCGTCCCCTGGCCTTGTAGATAACGAATTATGAAGTGGGGATCGTGTTTCCACTCAAGAACAAGGAAAGTGTAGACGCCATCGCTTGTTTCGAACGGCCGACGAGGAAGTATCTGACAGGGAAAGATGAGCCATGGGTAAGGACAAGCCCATAAAGCGCTGATCTTTTTTTTCCCCTCCTTCGTGGCACTGAATTGAACTTCATTGGTAGATACAGGAGGAATCAGTCTATCACCAGAATGTATAAAACAAACCCATGGTTGCTGTCCTGCCGGGTCCATAAAAAAATTTAGATCCCTATTCGCTTCAATGTCATCAATCAGTTTCGACTACGCAAGTTTAGGATAAATGGTCCATGGCCATGCACCACCACGATGCAACCTGGGGCGATCAACTGATATTCATGAACCCTGTGCTCCATTCTTGGGTAATACCTGTTTTATATTTAACAAGCCCCCCCACCATCTATCCAACTGCTGGTAACCATCAACGTTGTGCCCACCTCTGACTAGACGCAAGTATTTTTTTTGAATCCATGATTGTTGCTTTTCATCAGGGGGGCCTGAAAAAATCGCCTATTACCAGGAACGACAATGTCGTGAAGTCCTCTTGGCCACCTGCCATGGTTAAAGGAGAACATTCCGTCTGCCAGGTGCATATCATCATTTGCTAACTGTACCCGTTTTACGTACCTGAATTTACGTTCTCGTGACCTTGACTGAACTTTTCATAAATGCGTCACGGAATCTTATTTCTGCTTCGCTTCTGCGCGTGTGTGTATGTGTTGGGGGGAAGGGGGTGTCCAGTTAGTTTTTCTTGTTGACTTAGCGGAAAGTTGTGGTTTTTTTGGGGTCCTAGGTTAGTTGTGCCAAGGATCCCCCCCCCCCCTTTGTTTCGCATGGGGTTCATTGTAGAGATTGACCGAATGCAATACTTGACGTCAAAGGAGTTTCTCTAACATGGTTAGCGCCTTATGAAACCCGGTTAATTAACAACTAGAACGATATCTTGATCATTTAATAGAAGACGAGGTAATCATCAATTCTACAGGAAATACAACTTGGCAGCGCTCGTTACAAAGTTTGATATAGCCACATGATCGGCAAGAGTAATAGTGATAATCCTTTTATCATAAAGCACATCAGCCCCTATGTTCTGATAAGATGCCGAGTTGTAAGCGCCAGTACGTGACCTCAACGCGATTGCCTTTGTATTGCCGACGCTATACAAGGAAACACAAACCACGACAAATCGGGGAATTTGGGGGCATTATAATCGATCTACATACATTGCGGCTTAGGGCGTCATAAAATGAATAAATATCAAGTGTGTATTTTTACTGTTCGCATGTTCGTTGTAATGATTCAAATTGAGATATTCATCGAGGTTGCAAGTAAATAAAAGGGGTAGGCAATTAACAAAACTACTATATCAAATTAATTACCAAGCTATTCTCGCCAACAAACCCTTCGGGAAAGTGCGGACGAGCAGCTTACGGATTTCGTCCATGGCGAGAATGCCCACGGCGAGCGCCAATGGTATCAACCAGAATTCGATGGGGCAGGAAGCCGTACCAAAGAGCCTTTGTATCCCTGGGACCTCTGTTACAAAGACAGCAATCGCGAGCGCGAGTAAAGCGCCAGCTAAGAGCCAAGGATTACGGCGCTGGGCCCTAATCGGATCGGCCTGGAAGATGGATAGGCGTTTGTTTCGAACCGAGAGAAGGTTTCCCCATTGCAAGATGACCACCGTTACGAAATAGACTGACTGGCCAACTGCATTGAACTTCGTGAGCTCTTCTAGGGAGTGGCCGTAGTAGCCGTCTTGGTACTTCTCAAAGGCGAAAAAGAGGGCGTGGGCGGGAATACCTGCGTACTTCCACATATAGAGGAAGAACATGGCGTGAGCCGTTACGGTTTCCATCATTCCGATGAAGAGGTAGGCTTGGGCATAGATTTTGGCGTTTATAAGATGATCCCGCTTGTGATTACGAGGGGAAAGGGTGAGAAGATCGAATTCTTCCTTCTCCATGATAAGGGCTATGCATGGGGCGAGATCGGTGAAGCAACAAATAATGATCATGAGGAAGGAAGTGAGTGGGAGGGGAACGCCGAAATAGACGTTGAGAATCACGGGCCATGCTTCTGACCAACTGCCGGCGGGGAGTAGGTACGCAATAACTTTCTGCAAGTTCTGGAACACCAACCGCCCGAGTCTGATCCCGCCTATTATGGAGTTGAAGGACCCCAAAAGGACCAAATCAGCGGCTTCAATCGCGACGTCGCTTCCGGTTACCACAGCGATCCCGACATCAGCTGCTTTCAAAGCTGGCGCGTCATTCACCCCATCTCCGGTCACAGCGACCACGTTGTCACGGTGTTGCAGAGCTTTAACGATGCTGAGTTTCTGCTCGGGTGTAGTTCGTGCGAAGACGATTTCTTCATAGCTGGCGACGACGTCCCAGTGTGCATCGGTGAGTAGGGGGAGGTCTTTCCCCTCAAGCACCAAACTAGATTGGATTCGGTTTTCGATGAAGCGACAGCTAGGAAGGGGGCGAGTTGTGGGCAGGTTGTGCATCCGTTTGGTAACATCAGCGAAACTGTTAGGATCGCCCGGGAATGTGACGATGCCGATTTGACGGCTGATAGCAGCTGCGGTCAGGCCAAAGTCTCCTGTTACCATGAAAAAGCGAGAGCCGGCTCTCCTGCACTCCGCGACCGTGTTTGCAGATTCCGCGCGAGGAGGATCCATGAGTCCAAGAAGCCCAACAATCGTCAAACCGGTGACACCGTTCTGGGCAACTTCTGTTCCGAACTCGTTCGAGCCTATGGTAGCGTATGGGGAGTAGTGGCGCATGCACAGAAGAATGACGCGTTGGCCGCCTCGAGACCACTGTTCCTGGATAGCGACCAGCCTCTCCCTCGCTGAAAGATCGAAAGGCTGAACGTCGTTGGCGTTCACTGACCAGTAAGAGGTGCAAGCGGGGAGGAGGATGTCGGGAGCCCCTTTAACGAACAATACACTTTCCGGACGAACCTCCTGAGACGCTTTCTCGCCCTCCAAATTCATCGTAAGCATCCATTTGTTTTTCGAGTTGAATGGAATTTGGAAGATTTGGTGGTTAGATTCGCGGATTGAGGGAGCGGGGCCAACCGATTCGACGAAACGAAGGATAGCGCCATCTGTGGCGTCCCCGTTGATTTCACGCTCAGCGATGGGAAGTTTTTCTGTAGTAGAGTCAAAGGTAGCACCGTTGCAGAGGACAGCTGCCTTGAGCAACTGATCGTGGGCAATTCGGGATTTCCTGCCCGCGAATATCTCACGGAACTTGTCGCTGGAGCATGTTTCGTCTACAAAGCCTACAGACATGACCGACATCTTGTTTTGCGTTAACGTTCCGGTCTTGTCAGAGCAGATGACGGTGACACAGCCTAATGTCTCTACGGTAGAAAGTGATTTGGGAAGAACGCTGATTTCCTTCATCCGTTTGGCGATTAACGAGAGGGTGAGGGTTACAGCAATGGGCATGCCTTCCGGAATAAAGGCTACCACACACCCCATGGCGTTATTGAGCATAGCGACAAGACTCATATACGCCTGGTGATCACGGTGAAGCCAAGCCAGCCAAACAATTACGATGCTCAAAGCAAGGGTGACCGTTAAGGCGATGATGATGCGGATGAAACGGGTGATCTCTTGTTGGATGAGTGTTGGCTTCAAGCTGGTGTGATTCGTCAGCTTGGAGATGCGCCCCATGACCGTGCGTCCGCCAGTTAGTACGACTACCCCCTTGGCATGCCCATTAGTAACGTGAGTCCCCATGAGAGCAATGTTCGGCGCTTCCAGGAATGTCTCCCCATGATCGTCGGTGCTACCCTCGACTTCCTCCGATTCACCTGTTAACACTGCACGGTCGAAGCGGACATCACCCGAGGTTTCAACGAGACGCATATCAGCGGGGACTTTGTTCCCGACCGACAGCAGAACGACGTCCCCAACGACGAGCTCGGAGGCCAACATTTTGATCGTCTGACCCTCTCGGATGACGAGGCAGTCGGAGGGAAGAAGGTCTAATATGGAGTTCATGATGCGACCCGTGGACCAGTCTTGAAAAGCAGAAAACGAGGACTGGAATGCGATGACCAAAATGAGGAGTACGGCAAGGGCGAGATTAGTCGGTGAGGGAGGGTTGGAGAGAGGTTGCCAGCAGATGAAGAAGATGATCACACCTACCCAGAGGATTGAACAGAATCCCCCGAAGATGTAACCAAGGAGCTTCCAGATGTATTTCGGCTTGACCTGGCTGATGGTGTTCTTGCCATCGCGCTGGAGATTACGCTCCGCAACTACTTTGTCGAGGCCCCGTTCACGGCTTACGCCGAACATGCGACAGAGTTTTTCAACGTCGGCGGTGTGGAAAGTGAGTTGCCCAAAGAAGTCTACGATGTCATCCTTGCCCTTCGCTGGATGCTGAGACTCTGTTACTTGGATGGAGAGTGTACGGAATCCGATGGGGAGAGAATGGTTGTGCGTTGCGCCTGCGGCCGCAGAACTATCGTGGTAGGCCAGACCAGGAGATACCGTGTATAGATCAGGACGCTCTTCGAAGCGTGCCCCGGGGCTTTTTTCCCCAAGTTCTAGGGAGGTATCATCATTAGCGACACCCATACTGACGCGGCACCCTATAAAAGGTCAATGACTGGGTTCGAAAAAGGGATAGCGCTGCTTACTGTTTATTATAGATAACTTTATGTGCAGTAATGGCTAGAGATTTGGAGCAACAGGAAGGAAAGGTAAAAACCTGGCGTATGCAGGGTATCCAGTTAGTGTGGGATGAGGAATCTTTCGTCGGACCCTATTCGCGTCTTTAAACAAAATAGGGAGGTCTAATGGGGCTTGTAAATTATGTTGGCACTGGAGAAAGATTGATGCGTTGCGGGAGTTTCGCCTGATAGTCCTTTAGCAAAATACCCTCATCTGTCGTTGTGCATTTTCTCCACGGCAAAAGTCCCTCAATTTCTCATGTACATGAAGAAACAGGGCCAGAAAGGTCCAGTAACGAGCTGGATGTGGGCTCGTGCGTCGCACGAATGTGTGTTGTAGATTGAGCTTAGCGTTGCGAATTTGAGGCGTGAGAATAAAGGGTCACTGCGCCTATGTGCATCTCAATCTCGAAGGTATTTTGTAAGGCGTGGAGATCCAACTTCGTAAAGGTGCGACCATGTCGGAATGGCCTGAATTACGAAAGTACGGGGAGGTAGTGAGGATAGCCGGTGTATCTTAAATTTGGACATGCGCCAACCGTCCATGTGCATCATCAGACCAGACAGCTATGACTTACACCGCCCTGACATGGGTTGTTTCAAACATTTGGTCCCATATTAGACTTGAGTATGTATATGAGAAGCAGGAGCCTACACATGGGAGTTGACATGAGGCACAAGCTGGTGATGTTAGACTGTCAGTATGTCGGCAACAGCGTTTCTAAGAGCATACATACTCTCAGTGGCGGTATAGTATGACCAAAAGCTAGTATATATGGGCAAACAACGGAGGAAAAGTCGTAGGAAAGAGGCGCTGGCGAGGAACATCACTTTGATTTACTATTCTTGTGCTCTATATGGTTACAGGCGCATCAGCAAAAATGGTCACATATTTACGATATATGTTTTACCTCGCTTTCAAATAACAACGGACGAAGTCATAAAGCTTAAAGCGTAGTCGGTGTTCCGCATCATCAAGGCCGTGTCATGCCTCCCAGCCATTTAGCACTCATTCGAGAAACACCTTTTCAGAAATCCAAGTTATGTCCTTTTCTCACAAGTAGCTGGGCTTTGTTGAGTATTGGTCCATTTGACCTGCAGAGGCTTGCATGACATCCATACGTAGATGGGGTTGGTCTGACATTGGCAAGGTACACCCTCCTGCTACCTGTTAGATGTTTACTCAAGCCATTAGTGTTGGCTCTCGCTTGAGGTGCCCTATAGGATTAATGAAGCTCTTCAATGGACGTAGAGTACCGCATTCCTGTATGAGTGGCGTTGATCAAGTCAAGAGGGCAACTTTGTAGAGGTATGGATGAGTTCGGGTTCAACAGGCGTGAGACCTATTTTGGTAATTAGTTCTCGCGGAAGCATCCGGAATGTCATCGGGAATAATTCATGATCAGGCTTTATATACAGACTTACAGACTATACATGGTATCTACTAACGAGTAACCGTAAAGTGAGAAACAGCAGATGATACATCAGGTC
>JABCKK010015989.1:0-14048 GCA_018221785.1 Calocybe gangraenosa | reverse complement strand
AGTTGCGATCAAGAACACGCCGCATTACATCTTTATCCTATCGTTGTGAGTTGCTTTTTTCTTTTTAATATCTTTGGGGTTAGCAAAGCTTCACATAGCGGGCCCTTGTCATGGTTTGGGAAAGGAATCGAGGCGAGCGTCCAAGCATAAGTAGTGCAGCAACGATCATGTGACCTGTTTGTGTTACACCGAATTTCCGATCTATACCCGGAAGATCCAGGTTAAGTTTGAAGTAACATCCATCTCAAGGCTACCCCGGGTTGTGTACACATCTAGGCATCATCTTCCATGTCGATTCTCAGTTCAACTTCAGCGCTGAGAGCAGGCCGTCTGACAGTTTCGAGATTTCATGTTGGAACATCGAGGCTTTCATGGAGTCGAGGTTTGGCTACCCCGGCCGGTGGTGATGTACGTTGTTGAGTACCTCTCCATAATTTAGAACCCATTTGGATGTCATGTTGGACTTTGTATAGCTGAAAAAGACTCCTCTATATGACTTTCATGTAGCAAACGGAGGAAAAATGGTTCCTTTCGCCGGCTACTCTATGCCTCTAGAGTATGGCGAGGTTGGTCAAGGTGCGATATAACTTGCTATAATGCATGATCTTCTGAGGAGAGTTTACACCACTACAAGTTGCCAGTCACAGACATGTTCGCACCGATGCGGGACTATTTGACGTTAGCCATATGGTCCAATCAAAGTATGTTGTATACCGTACCACCCTTTCATGTATTAACGTAGCAGCTAGTTTTCGTGGACCGACCGCATCCGCTTTCATGGAGTGGCTAACACCGTCTTCAGTGACTTCTCTTGGCCCCTACCATTCCACCCTTTCCGTTCTCTTGAACGAGACAGGTGGCGTCATAGACGATACAGTCATCACAAAACACTCGCCCGAGGCATACTATGTTGTGACCAACGCCGGTCGTCGCGATAGAGACTTGCCATGGATCAAGGAAAAACTCAACCAGTGGAACGCGAGTGAGAAAGGAAAGGAGGGTCCAGTTGAGATGGAAGTACTCGAGGGATGGGGACTGCTTGCTCTACAGGGTATGTATGGGCTCCAGCAGCCTCCCGTGTAGCAATAGCCTCTTGCATAATAAAACTGACACTTACCACTTGGTTGATTTAGGTCCCAAAGCAGCGTCTTATCTACAATCTTTGACCTCGTTCGACTTGCAACAGTTAACTTTTGGAAAATCCGCTTACGTGCCGATAGAGGGTTTCAATCTTCATGTAGCTCGAGGTGGATACACAGGCGAAGACGGTTTCGAGGTGCGCCTATTGTTCTTCATGTTTGGGGGGCTATAAACGGACCAACAATCATACCGTGTAGATCTCGATCCCACCTTCTCAAGCAGTGGAAGTCGCGAAGCTTTTACATAAGCAGCCTGTCGAGTTGACAGGCTTGGGTGCTAGGGATAGCTTGCGAATAGAAGCCGGCATGTGCTTGTACGGCAATGATTTGACTGAAGACATCTCGCCCATTGAGGCTGGTTTGGCTTGGGTGATTCGTAGGTCTACTTTATTTCTCTCATCCTGCGTGCATGGAGATCATGCGCTGACCCCTCGATCCAGCGAAAGAACGTAGGGAGGCCGGCGGATTCATTGGTGCCGAGGGCGTACAAAGGGTTCTCAAAGAGGGACCGTCAAAACGACGCGTCGGATTCATAATTGAAGGTGCCCCTGCTCGACGTGCGTTTTCTCATTTCCTCGATATCATTTAGCGGAGAATGTAAACTTGACTTATGTTCTACAGAGGGTGCGGATATCTTCACACAATCACGAACTGAATTGTTAGGTGAGTGTTCTGTGTCAACTCTTTGAATCGAACTGTGCCAAGAACTCCTTGTTTCCCAGGAACTGTCACATCGGGAATCCCTTCACCCACCCTTGGAAAGAATATCGCTATGGGCTACGTCAAATCTGGTTGGCATAAGAAAGGTACTGAGGTTGAGATTGAGGTCCGCAAGAAACTAAGGAAAGCGGTGGTGACGCCGATGCCCTTCGTGCCATCGAGGTACTTCAGGGGATAATACTGATAGATGGCCGTATTTCGTCAGACCTTTTCCGACAATTAAACTTGTCATCCATTACTGTCTGTCTTGACTTCATCTCCAGTTGAACTGTACAAGCAATTACTTGATGTTAGAACACAAATAGAAACGCATTGTATGAGCGGTGGACCTGTTGCCATGCATCATATACACTCAAACTACTTGGAATTGATAGCAGTGCGCTGAGATCAAGGACCAATATGTACTTGACACCCAGTGGGATATGACATAGTTGAAGGTGGGCATGCGCCGCAAAAGGGTCACGTGCTTTACTTGTAGATTCCAGAACTTGTTGTGCTCTTCTACTCTACACTCCCATGTCAATCGAGTCGTAAACGGCTCCTTTCTTGTTCGGAATGTCTACAACTCGAAACGTGGGGAGAATCTCTGCGGATTTCTTAGTGAGGACCACTTTCAAGCATGGAACCCGCTTAGGACCATGGCTTCGGCCAACACTACTTGCAGAATCATACCGTAGTCAACTTCGGATTCATTCTGTTTCTGTTCGGAACTACGCTCAACATCCAGGAGGTGGGGGTGGTTTCCCTTCCTTGAGTTTTGGACCACAACATCAGAAAGGCGAGGCGCTGAAAGAATATGCATGTGTTTTCTACCGTATGATATGAAGGGGACACATTTCTAACGTTGTGCGGAATTATAGAGCATAGACTTGACGGAGATGGCACAGAAAGGCAAACTAGATCCAATTATTGGGAGGGACGAAGGTAATCGTTTTGGGGCACTTGCTTTTGTAAGTGAGGCTGTTGATTTTTTTTACTCATAGAAATTCGACGGACAATACAAAGTATGCTCTCGAGGTGGTGCTAACTGTACTATTTTGACTTATGATTGAGCTAGTCCTTTCCCGAAGAACAAAATCAAATCCAGTGGTAAGCATTGTGTGTAGAGAAATTATCATGAGTATAATAATCCCTCCAAAAACAGCTCATTGGCCAGCCTGGTGTTGGAAAGACGGCTATTTTAGAAGGATTGGCAACCAGGATCGTTTCAAAGGAGGTTCCTGAGGTAAGAATATTGGTAAGAACTTGGTATTCCCTCCGCCATGGCTTAGCACGCGCCACTAGTCACTACAGCACAAGAGAGTTCTGTCTATCGACCTTGCGGCAATTATGGCCGGCACCGGGATTCGTGGCCAGTTCGAGGAAAAATTCAAGGCTCTTATTCGTGATATTGAGGACGAGGTGAGTTTGCGCTGTTGGCTTCATTGCTAGTTGACTGAGCGGTTGGGTTCGTAAGACGGGGAACGTAATCTGTTTTATTGACGAAGTTCGTACGTATACGTATACATTTGTGCACTGAGACGAAAGCAGACCTGTCGTGCAGACACGTTGTTCAATCTCGGAAAAGCAGAAGGCAGTATAGATGCGGGCCAGATGATTAAACCAGCTCTTGCTAGGGGTCTACAGCTTGTGGGAGCGACAACACGTATGTGTTTCATGTCTTCGAAATCCAAGAGGAGCCCTCCCTAAGAATACGTAGCCGACGAATATAGGAAGACGATTGGTAAGGATGCAGCACTCGAGCGACGCTTCCAGCCTGTCCAAATCGAGGAACCTACCGTAGAATCAACTATTTCCATTCTTCGTGGCCTCAAAACGCGATACGAAGTACATCATGGTGTGGAAATATCCGATGGTGCACTCGTGACAGGCAAGTGAATTCATAGTCGTAGATGTTTTGTTCTCAGTCTGAGGCGTTGAACCCAGCGGCTGTTTACAGTGCACGTTATATCTCGGATCGCTATCTGCCAGACAAGGCAATTGATCTTGTCGATGAAGCGGCGTCATCGTTACGCCTAGCTCAAGAGTCCAAACCCGATGAACTAGAAGCGTTAGACCGTGAGGTCGTCACGCTGCAAATTGAGCTCGAAAGCTTGAGGAACGAGACTGATGTTTTTAGCGTGGAGCGTAGGACAAAAGTTGAAGATGACCTTTCCACGAAGAAGGCGGAAGCTAGACAGTTGACTTCCGTATGGCAGGCAGGTAGGGTTTGAGTGTTTTTTTTACGCCCATTACTCTGTTAACCCCTGTTCTTACAAAAGAGAGAGCACGGTTGAGTCGTATCAAAGATCTAAAGCAGCGGATAGAAGACGCGAAACACCAGTTGGAAACGGCTCAAAGGCAGGGCCAGTACGAGCTTGCAAGCCGTTTACGATTTTCGACCATTCCTGATCTGGAGAAGCAGCTTCCTACTGAAGACGAGCCTGAGAAGGAGAAACCCGAATCTCCCTTGGCCATGCTCCATGACAGGGTCACAGCGAACGATATCTCACGTGTCATTGCTAAAAGCACAGGCATTCCTGTCCAGAGTCTTTTGAAAGGAGAGCGGGAAAAACTCGTTCACGTACGAAGTTAGTTCTTGTGGTTTGAAGTGTGGTGCTAAATGGAGCTGATTTGGTAGATGGAGGATACACTCCGTCAACGCGTTATCGGCCAGGATCATGTCGTCACCGCTATCAGTGATGCTGTTAGGATTTCTCGTGCAGGTCTACAAGCTCCAAACCGGCCTGTGGCATCGTTCCTGTTCATGGGCCCAACAGGAGTGGGGAAGGTAAGTCTTCAGTGTCCAATCGCTGCTCAACCTTGGAGGGCGAGCCGTATATCTCTGTAGACAGAACTTAGCAAAGCGCTTGCTGCGTTCCTGTTTAACGATGAGCAACGTGGGCTGTAAGCAGAGGTTGTTGACTTGTGCCGATTATAGAATTAACATGGACAGCTACACAGGATCAACATCAATATGTCTGAAGTGTGAAAACTTCTCGCAAAAGCTCAATAGAATCTAATGTTCACTAACAGTATCACGACCGTCATACAATATCCCGCTTGATTGGAGCTGCCCCAGGATACATTGGTTTCGAGGAAGGTGGCCAGCTAACAGAAGCCGTTCGTCGCAAGCCATACGGTTCGCTCATTTCTTTACTCACCCTTGGTCGTCCTTTCTTACTTTTGTTATCCAGCTGTCATTCTACTCGACGAATTGGAAAAGGCGCACAAGGCAAAGCCCAGCTCTTAGTATTCGCGATGACTCGTCTTAATGGAGTTTCCTTTAGGATGTCGCCATGATTTTGTTGCAAATTCTTGATGAAGGAAGCCTAACCGATAGCCAGGGACGCAAGGTGGACTTTAAGGTCGGTTGTTGACAAGTCACCGGCGCCGCTAGATATAACCGAACCCCCCCCCTAGAACACTATCATATGCCTAACGAGTAACCTCGGTATGTATTCACCTGTGATCTCGGGATAACCCTTACCAGTTATGTGAACACCAGGCAGTGACATTCTCGCCCACTCCTCTGCATGCAACGACGACGGTGTAGTCACCGCAGAAGCAAGGCAAGAGGTCTTGGAGCGTGTTTCTGAGCACTTTCCCCCAGAGCTATTAAACCGCCTCGATTCGATGTTGGTCTTTAACAAGCTTTCAAGGAAGTCCATATTGGAAGTTTTATCGCTCCGTCTCAAGGACGTGGCTGATAGGCTGAAGGGCCGACGAATCACTTTGGATGTGGAAGAGGATGCGCGTCATTGGCTTGCTGCTCAAGGTTACTCTCAGGTATATGGCGCTAGAGCAATCGCCCGCGTCGTACGCACCGACGTGCTCTTTCCTATGGCGCAAAAGCTGTTGAAGGGTACGCTAAGGTTTGTCTTATTAACCAGTTAATTGTTCTCTGCCCTAATTGATTCCTTTCGATAAACACGTGTAGGGACGGCGATAGAGTCAAAATCCGTGTTTCCGCGGATAGCAAGTCGCTCCACATACAAGACAATCACCCTCCTGATAGTTCTGCCTACATATCCGAGGGTGATGACATATCCAATGGTGGCTAGCCCCGTCGTAGAATATGCGGTCAATTCTTTCCCCATGTATATATGTCCTATAGACTTAGAGCAACTCGCCCAGCCCCATCCTGTATTTATAGTCATAACATATATAGATAACCCTCCCATCTCGCTTATATATGATACTAACCTTTGTCTTGTCGTTTGTTCATTTTGGCGCCCAGTAGTGGTCTAGAACCAAATTCAAATTGTCAGATTCCGCACGCGACTTTCCTACGGCTAACGTCGGTCAAACAACTTGCTCCCAATTACGTAGTCACAATAGGTCCGTTTGTACCGTTATTATTATATATTATATTTGGAACTTCTTCACTGACTGCAAAGTCCAACAAGGGTGCAAGGGTGGACGACCCAATTGTTATTAAACTTTTAGATGAAGCTAATAGAGTCACCTTTCGGTCGCTAGGACTTGCGGATAAGGTGTTTATCTGAATCACGGGCTCCCGCGCGTGTATGTAAAGCGCCCTTTGCTTATCAATTGAGATGAGGGGCACGGGCTAGTAATGGGCAATCACAATGCCTCCAGATTTTTGATTTCATCATACCCATTGCCGCCGTTACCCGTTGCTATTATAAATCCTACTGGTCGCGGCTTCACCTCCCATAAACACTACAATACCCCCTCCCCACTCATTACCGTATATATTTGTGCCAGCCTCAATGTCTGAAACACAATTTCACAAGTGAGTCGAGCCATATTTTAACTGCTAGTTATATAATGTCCATTAAATTCAGACAACCTGAATTCGAAACCATCCAGTTACATGGTGGTCAGAAGCCCGACCCTACCACAAACGCACGAGCTGTGCCGATATATGCATCAACAAGTTTTGTTTTTAACAGTGCAGATGTAGGGTTTATCAGCAATTCCCTTATTACATCCGTACTTCTCACCTGGGTTCCGTAGCATGCCGCCCAGATCTTCTCGCTGAAGTACAGTTGTTGCACCAAATATTGCACTCATCTTTTGACTTTTTGACAGCGATCCAAGCTATAGCTACAGCAGAATTGGCAACCCTACCGTCGTACGCTACATCTCGCGCACTCTCTAGCGATCACAGCTTCAATATTTATAGGATGTTTTCGAACGTCGGATGGCTGAGCTCGAAGGAGGTGTTGCTGCTGTTGCCGCCGCATCTGGCCAATCGGCACAATTTATGGCCATTGGAGCCTTGGCGCACGCTGGGGATAACATCGTGTCATCGTAAGGTTAACCCAACAATAGATATATCCAATGCTAAATTCATATGCAAGTAACCGTTTATATGGTGGAGTACGTGGGCACTCGCATTTAAAACTGTTCCATTTTTGATAAATTGACAGACTTACAACCAATTTAGAGGTATCTGGACAAATTTCAGATTAACAGATTGTCGATTAACGCTTCCTTTAAGTTACCCTCAATAATTTTGGCATCGACACCAGATTTGTCGCTGACTCGAATCCAGAATCTTTTGCAGCTGTCATCGACGATAAAACAAAAGCCATATTTGTTGAGATTATTGGCAATCCCGGTTACTGCTTTCTGGACATTGCAGGCCTGGCCAAGGTAAAATGTCAATGTAATCCGAGCTACCGCCAACGCTTACATGATACAAGGTTGCTCATAGTCACAATATTCCTTTGATTGTCGACAATACCTTTGGAATGGGGGGTAATCACATTTTTTTGTGCTTTTTCGTGTAACTAATCCTGGCCGCAGGATTCCTGGTCCGCCCGTTCGAACATGGTGCCGATATCATAGGTAAAAACCTGCATTTGCTTAACAGCAATGGATATAACTGACCTGATAACAGTCCATAGCGCTACCAAATGGATTGGTGGCCACGGAACCACTATCGGAGGAGTAATCATTGACTCTGGTCAGAGATAATTCAACACGACTACTACAGTGTAGTTCCGGATATAACACCCTCTTCATTCTCTAGGAAAGTTTGATTGGACCGCCTCTGGACGTTTTCCCAATTTTACAGGGCCTGCTGAAGGTTATCATAACACTGTCTTCACTGAAAAGTTTGGAAACATGGCGTTTGCGATCAAAGTCCGCGTACAAATGCTTCGGGACGTTGGACCCGCTCTGAACCCCTTCGCTGCGTTCCTTCTCCTCCAGGGCTTGGAGACCCTCAGCCTGCGAGGCGAAAGACACTGTAGTAATGCTATGACATTGGCCAAGTACGCATCAGTTGGTTCCACCTCCACTAATATACAATTGAACCGTTTCAATATGTAGATGGCTCGAAATACACCCACGCATAGCTTGGGTTTCATATTTAGGGCTCGAATCGCATCCATCTCACCAAACGGCCAAGAAGTATATTCGGCCAGGCTATTATGGTGGCATGGTTAACTTTGGACTAAGGGCCGAGACTTGTCAAAATTCTATGAGGTTTGTCGAAAGTTTGCAGCTGGTCAGCCATTTGCCCAACGTTGGTGAGTGATGCGCGGAACACTGTTGTTTTATATCCTATCCTTACGAATCGTATCGACGTAAATCATTAGGTGATTCTAAAACGCTGATCATCCATCCTGCAAGCACCACCCATGCTCAGCTCACCCCGGAACAACAATTTGACTCCGGCGTCCCTCAAGATCTCATAAGGGTGTGTTGACTAGTGTTTTTATTCCTTGTGTGTAGATTTCTAACACAGTCGAACTTTTTGTTGTCGCAATAAAATAAGGTCTCTGTGGGAACTGAAGCAATCGGTGACATTATAGCAGATTTTGCAGGCGCGTTTAGGATAGTGTTTGGTGACACGTCCCCTGAGATTCCCAATTGAATGAAAATGCTAGGTTGTCTTTACAACCTATGTAAAGACAACCTATGTAAAGATAACCTATGTACACAGTATACGAACTCAATGATCAAAAGAAAAGGTTATGTGGACCAAGAGATCATTAATTTTCAAGACGAAGGACGAAAGATACTTAGAACGCAGATGGACAAAAACGATATGAGATAAGAAATGTGATAAGGGGTATACGCGCGTGACAAATTAAACAGGGGGTTAACACACGCGGCAAGGTATATTGGATTATATACTTTGGATGATAATACTCCATGCTGCTGTGAGAAAACTATGATATGTTGAATTCCGTTATCAATAATTGGTATCAACGGCAGTATACCTACTACCAAACGTAGGGCTTCTATTGTTAGAATGCCATGATTATTATTCACGTCTTTCCCGTTGCACTCTTCTTGTCAACAGCGCTATCCCTCTTGCATCCCGCAGTCAATTAACAGCCCATGATCAAACGAGGACTCGAGCTTACCATTACGATCCTATTCATCCACTCCATGAAGAACTAAGCGCTGCATTGGTTGAAACGTCATCAGGAATAACAGCGCCCCAACAACCATGCCAGACTGTGCCGGTTATCTATCTATATGGCTTATCACTTGATTCCCCATGGGCTCCATCATCATTGGACTACATGGAACCGGGATTTCCAGCACAACATACTGGTTGACTTTGGGATTCAGTTCAGCCATCATTCGAGATCAGCCAACAAGGACACCAAGAGCAAGGTAGCCCTTCATGTCACGCTCCGAATCAGCCAGCATTGGGCTAGGCACATCGAGGATGTCACCAAGGTACTAGTCAATATCAGTATTCGTATTCACTGTTATGCAAAATCGGGCAACAACACCAACCACAATATACTCCTTCGGGTGATCCGTTTTCAATGTGCCCACCAATCCCATTGGGCTGCTCTCAGCCAGAAGAATATCAAGCGCAACATGATAATGGATATAATCTGCATAAAAATCCACGATTCGACAACATGCAACAAGACTTACAAGGGCAAGCTATTGGTCTATACAGTCCGGGCCCACTTTCATAAGCGCCTCGACCATAGACCCATCATCGAAATCAAAGGTTTTAGGAGATCAGATCCCACTCGCATACTGAGTTCCATCATACTCGTATCCATACCTCCGCTGCCTTCTCCTGATGGCATCCACGATACTGGATGTCACAATCGTGTGTGTAATATACCGTCGGGTTTTATAAAGAAACGTCACGCTTTTTGTCGCACCAGGCCCACTCCCCCGGTTCCAGCTCGTGCGGGGGACCAAAAAGAGCCGCTAGTCTGCTCGCAGGTGGCGCATGTGAGGACGTCGACGAATAACGCATGAGAAATCGATTCCGTAGGCCCCAGTGGTGGCTTGGGTGAAGCGGTAACAGAAGGTGAAGGGAAATGGCAGGTGTAGATGTAGAATCAGCGGAAGCGTTGCGGAGGAGGACAAAGAGGCCCAGTTGCGTGGGAGCGTAGATGATGCAGTAGACGTTTGCATTTTGTTGGTAGTCACCGTGATCGTGGAGGTGCTAGCCGTGGAATGCATAGGTATTGCCACTTGAACCTGACAAAACCGTGTCTGTATCATTGGTTGTAGAAGTAGACGACATGTTAGATGTTAGCGATGCACTGCTGTGTGAGTCTGCTGTCAGGCAGTCAGGTTCTGCCGATGACGAGAGCTATTCACCATGAATGGGGACTTGTTTCTACACGTCACCAGTATTGGCACTGAGGTCCGTATCTGCACGAGCAAGGTACCCCGTTTGAGGCTGCGAGCGTTGTTTTATTGCATTAGATCCACAACGTGGACGTGTATGCGCCCGTTTTTCCCCAGCAGATGCTGGACTTGGAAAAGCAGGGGATGGTGATGGTATAGCGCATGTTTTAGTGCACACAGATACCGGTATATGTGAGACTCCATTCGCTGTCCTTCCTGGTGAGGAAGACTTGGGTGAGGGAAAATTAGGTGAGGAGGATTTGAGCGAAGAGGTTGGTGTTGGTTAAAGCAAAGGTCCTGTGTGGGGTTTTGGGCGGCAATAGATTCTTTCTTTGCGTTGAGTTGCCAGTGAAAATGGGGTGTGAAGCAAGAGGGACAATCGCAGGGTGTACTTGGAGTTGGAGTTAAATCCACACGTGTAGCAGTGCGGCTGCGAATGATTCATTACAATTACCAGCCCCAAAAAAACGAAAAAAATGGTAAGTGGTACAGGAGGCCCATAAAGTTGGAGAATTTCAAAGTCTCTTGAGTTTACAGCCAGGGAGACAACCTTTCCTGAGGCAGAGCAAGGTTGTACGGGTGAATGCGGCTCAAGAGCCTAGTCAGATGGTAGACCCTTTGGGGACGCTGTGCTCCTGCCCATACCCGACCATGCCATGAAAGGATTAGCGAGATCGTTAACAATACATCAAAAATTATCTTCGCTGTGACATTACTGAAAAACTTGAAGACAGTTTTTTTCCAACGCTCTGCTGTCGTTCTTTGCTCTTCTTCTTACTTGTAGTACATGCATTTTCTTCCAGCGCCTCGCCTTTCTGATGTTGTGGTCCAAAACCCAATGAAGGAAAACCACCCCCACCTGGAAGCTGAGCGCAATTTCAAGCAGACACAGAATAGATCCAAATTTGACTACGGTGTGATTCTGCACGTAGTGTCGGCCGAAGCCGTGGTCCTGGGCGGGTACTTATGCTTAAAAGTGATTTATGGAAGGGGAACTTTCAGCACGTGACACTTTTTGCTGGTAAACTGTCACGTGCCTATAGACGTTCACCTTTCACGGCCAGCACCCTCCACGATCACGGTGATTACTAATCATCTACACTACTGGGCCTCTTTGTCCTCGTCCAAACCTTCCAATTCTTCCACTCATTCACACGCCATTTACCTTCACCTCTGTTACCGCTTCACCCAAGCCACCACTGGTACTTGCGGAATTGATTTATCTTGCGTTCTTTGTCGAAGTCATTGTGTGTGCCACTTGCGAGCGGACTAGCTGCTCGTTTTGGTTCTTCGCAAGATTGTAGGATCAACCAAGAAATGCGCTACATGAGTCCTGCCTATCTCGTGAGCAGACCTCCATAAATCTCAATTTTGACTACATCGTCACTCCATCCTCATTGTTGCCTTTCCAGAGACTGTCAGGTCAGGTTTGCTAATTCAGTGCAGTGAAGAGGAAAGCGGTTATTAACAATACTCTATATCCACTAGCCAGAGACTGCAGTCATCTATCAACATGATCAACATGTTATTATTTATGTTTTACGTTCCCTTTGGTTTCTGTTCCCTGACAATCTTATCAATGTATTTAAATGATACAAGCAGCGTAGTCTGTTGGATGAACTCTAAAGACACATATGTAACCAAGGCGCTAATGTATTACCATTTGCTGGAACGCCAAACGGCAAAAAGGTCTCCCAGAATCTATGGATGTATCAATTCTTTTGTTTTTGTTTTCTGGTGGGTTTGATGGATGGTGATAGGCACGTGATGACGTAGTCGGGCAGCTCACTGCACTTTTGTTTGGATAAGAAATCGTGTTTTAGGTCCTTCAGGGGTCTTTGTAGAGCTTCTTCTGGGATGGCAGCCAAGAACAACTGGAAGTCTTTACACCCTGTAGTAGTCAATCTTTTGATCCATGGGTTGGTTTCGTTGTTGTTTGAATGAAAAAATGGACAGAATCTGCCTACGCCAACAGTGGCTGCTTGGTTCAGCTCCTGGTCTAGTACTGCGACAAGAGCAGTTTTGGTGTCTTTGTCCCGGCTAACCATGATTACTATTTTTCCATACTAAGATTCATTCAGATACAGTCAGTCAAATGGTTGATTGATTGACTTACTAGGTGAGAATAATTCTCAAACTGAGGTTTGACAATATGGGAATATCCAGTGGACAGTAAGAAGTCGTGTTTGTTCAACATCTTGTGTACTATTATTGAGGAGGTTCTTTGGAAGACGGTGGGCTCCAGTCACTAGTTGGACTTTGTCATGGGCAATGGAGTGCATTTCAAGCTCCTGCCTTGGTTTCAGATAGCCTTCATTCCACAGCCAGTCCACAACCTGTGCTTCTTGCATATACAAAGCCCTGACCCTAGCCAGAGACAAGTGATTCAACACCGGGCCCTGGCGGTTAGCTTTATGGGTGACTATTGCTGCAAAAACAGCCGGCTCTGGGGGCCATGGACTAGCAAGGAGGAATACTTCCTTGTCTTTTATTGGCAACTAAGCCACGTTTGAAACCCGTCGAGCAATTTTGTAATCAAACAAATCACAAATGTGGGATCATCATCATCCTTCTTGAGCTTGAACATGCGTCCAATTAACAAAATTACTTTGGCTTTGGCTTCGTCTTTGTCCGAAGTGTCTGTCTCTGTCTCAACCCTTGTTTTGATTGGGTCATAAGTGCGAGCTTGTAGCGCAGCCACACCATCATACAACAAGTGATTACAATATTGAAGCGGAGAGACAACAGCTCCTAGCACTGTCAACAAGAAAAGGTACAGGACAAGCGCCGCATGAAAATAGGACATTGCAGGCCTGCTGCAAGTAAGAAGAAAAGGTGAAAGGAAGGAAGAAAAGGCAAAAGGAAGGAAGAAAAGGTGAAAGGAAGGAAGAAAAGGTGAAAGGAAGGAAGAAAAGGTGAAAGGAAGGAAGAAAAGGTGAAAGGAAAGACTGCAGAGTGTTGGAGAAAATTTTGGGAATTTGTCCCTGCTTGTCTTGGATTATGAATTCTGTTACAAATACTTTATTTATTTTCCTTTTACATACACTAATCAATCTTATCTCTGACAAAGATACACAATAAGATCATCAGATAAGACAACCAATAGATAACAAAGACAATTACGCATAATACCTACAACAGACACATGACCAAGTCAGCTGACCATCTATAAATAGTCACTACTTACAGACCTGCCCTCAACTCACAGTACTATAAGTAGAGTAGCTCAACGACTGATCTTCTTTGTCCTTCTGTTCCTTTCCTTAGTCTTATGCTGGTTAATACACTAGCTGTTAACACTCAACTTCCACCCTCTCCTCTAAGTCTCTATTCATTCTTAATCTCTCTCATCGCAACGCTTAGTAGAAGGAAGTAGTTGATATTGATAGTTAGTTGCTAACAAAAGCATAAGACTAGAACACTACCCATTGCACAAAGAAAAAAAAAGCAAAGAAATCCACCACACCCTTACATCCTACACATAACCCCATAAAGTCAATACCATGGATAATAACCCCCATGACCAACCACCCAACCTCTGGCAAACACTTTTCACATACCTTGTCTCCCTCATTGCTCTTCTCACCAGCTTCATCCCCAACCTCGAACGCTCTG
>JABCKK010015988.1:0-14450 GCA_018221785.1 Calocybe gangraenosa | reverse complement strand
TATATGTAATAGATAGTAGGTAGAGGGGTATAAGCGCGAGGTACATCGGACAAATGGCCATTGAGTGTGCATGGTAAGGTACTCACTGTGAGGAGGCGGTAAGTCATACCATATCAAGGTTTCTTACGAGAACGCCGTTTGGCTCAATGCCTGATGCCATATGAGAAGTTCTTGCTACAAGGGCGAGCTCAAGGGAGATGATGAGAGTGTGAATGTTGGGGGGAACTTCGCACGGGATATCACATGAATTACTGGATGGGAGCTTCTTCGACCAGACACTTTACCCAATTCCGCCCGTGTACAAATTTCGAGAGATCCAGCTGGGTTGCATATTCGCCTGCAATCCATAAGTTGCTGGGGCGATGGAGTGATCGTCGATGAGTTGCGGAATCCACAGGAGAAGCTCTCCCTCCTCTCCACATATCCACCCATCGTTGTTGACAGCAGAATAGTCTGTAAATCTGATGTCGTTATTGACCGTTTCAGCCTCTTCTAGTCTGGTAGGAGAAGCGTCCGAAACAGAAGTGACTGAGCGTGCGTCTTCAGTAGATGATGTTGGGACATTCCATAGGCGAATTGTACGGTCGGGTGAACCTGAGACAATTTGTTGTCCATCGGGCGAGAAGGAGACAGACCAGACCAAATTGGTGTGTCCAATGAATGGCTTTCCCACCATCTCTCCCGTTCTCGCATTCCACATGCAAATTGTGCGATCGCCTGAACCCGAAACAATATACTGGCCGTCGGGCGAGAATGCGACAGAGTTCACTTCACCCTTGTGTCCAGTGAACGGCTTTCTCACCATCTCCCCCGTTCCTGCGTCCCACAAGCAAATTGTACGGTCATCTGATCCTGAGGCAATATATTTGCCATCAGGCGAGAACGAAATTGACCTGACCGAGTCAGTATGCCTATCAAATGGCTTTGCCAACAAGCTTCCCGTTTTTGCATTCCACATACAGATTGTGCCATCGTGTGAGCTTGAGGCAATATGCTGTCCATTGGGCGAGAACGAGACAGACCTGATCCAGTCATTGTGTCCAAGGAGCCCATTGAATGGCTCTCCCACCAGATCTTCCGATCTCGCATCCCACACCCAAATTGTGCAATCATGTGAGGATGAGACGATATGCCGTCCATTAGGTGAAAACGCAACAGCGTTCACTTCATCCTTATGTCCAGTAGCTGGTTTTCTCGCCACCTCTCCCGTTCTTACATCCCACATACGGACTGTGCGATCGACCGAGCCTGACGCAACATGCTTGCCATCAGGCGAGAACGCAATGGACTTGACTGAATCGGTATGTCCAGTAAACGGCTTTCCCACCATGTCTCCCGTCGCCACATTCCAAATGCGAATTGTGCAATCGTGTGAACCTGAGGCAACATATTGTCCATCAGGAGAGAATGAGACAGACCTGACCCAACTGGTATGCCCAGAAAAATTCTGTTCGGCCATCTCTTCCGTTCGTACATTCCACATCCGGATGGTACAATCATACGAACTTGAGGTAATATACTGCCCATCAGGCGAGAACGAAACAGACGAAACTTCCATAGTGTGTCCACTGAATGGCTTTCCTACCATCCCTCCTGTTATTACGTTCCATATGCGGATTGTGCGATCAAAAGAGCCCGAGACAATATACTGCCCATCAGGCGAGAATGAGATGGACTTGACCATGCTGCTGTGTCCAGTTAATGGCTTTCCTACAATCTCTCTTGTTCTTGTATTCCATATGTGAATTGTGCGATCTACCGAACCTGAGGCGATATGTTGTCCATCAGGCGCGAACGAGACAGAAGTGACCCCATTGCTGTGTCCAGTGTAAGGCCTTCCCACCATCTCGCCTGTTGATACATTCCAAACGCAACAAGTGCCATCTCTTGAGCCAGAAACGATGTGCTGTCCATCAGGCGAAAAACATACACACCAGACTGAACTACGGTGTCCAGTGAGGGGCTTTCCCACGACCTCTCTTGTTAATACACTCCATATGCGAATTGTGTAGTCTTCTGATCCCGAGACAACGTGCCGTCCATCAGGGGAAAATGAGACAGGTTGGACTGGGCCAGTGTGCCCTGATAAAGGCTTCCCTACCATCTCCCCCATGCTTGTATGCCATATACGAATTGTGCGACCATCAGAGCCTGAGATGATATATTGCCCGTCGGGTGAAAACGAGACGGAGTTGACTGAACCACCGTGTCCAGTGAGCGGTATTTTCACCGCCTCTCCCGTTGTCGCACTCCACAGACGAACTGAACCGTCATCTGAGCTTGAAATGATGTGCTGCCCATCAGGTGCGAATGCGACAGACAGGATGATGTCTTTAAGTGTATGGATCTCCATCTCTAAAGTTGGCCAATTGGGTAATCGACCGCGTTGTAAGGTCAAGGAACTTGGGAATCGATTGGAGTATCTGTGGAAGACATAGGAAGAACGTGGTGCAAAAGGCAGACAGGATGTATAGATATGCGGAGCACTCTTAGCCATGGGCATCCCAAAATACCGCACAAATGTCAAGGCATCGCTGACAAATGTGCTGAATTGTGCCCCTGGATATCCGGAAGGCTGAATGAACAACAATCCTGGGTTACAAGGTACAACCTTGCACTAAAATAATTACATACTTTCTGCGTATCAGATACCAACCATGTCTTCAGAGCAGAGAGGGCTAATGGAGCAAGGGAAACTTCACCAATGAGACTAAGCACCTCAAGCCAAAAGAGGAATTTCTCGTCGAATAAGCTGCGAAGCTTGGAGAAAAGCTCGTGGTCGAATTCAAGACGCTCTAGGTGATTATTCCAGTATTGACAGGCGTAGGATAAAGCCTTCGGGATATGGTTGTTAATACGGTCGTTTATGTTCGGAACGTCCTTGTTGGCAAGATAAGATGACTCCAATTTGCAGATGTTGAACTCGAGCTTGTTGAGCATCATGCCAAGGCAATAATTAGCTAAGTCACCATGGGCCACCTTGATGTCGATGTGAAAATCTCCACTCTTCTTGTTGTCGGTGAGAAAGTCACGGAATGATGTATGGAGAGGATTGATCGGAAGGGATGACTCAGGTAGAGCGACATTGCTCAACAGCGAGCCAAGATGGCTGACAATCGCAGGAACAGAATCCTCTCCATCGCGTTCATCATCGGATGCATACTGTCGAAGAATAGTCAATGACACAATAGAGAGTGGCTCAAATGCAGCAAATAGCTGTCCCATAACGGATCGAAACCGACGCCGAGCTGTCGAGGATTTAAAGTATCCTTCAAGAATGTCCTTGTACAGTTTATCCAACAGTTCCAGTTCGTTCTCGTTCGGAGAAGAGTCCAAAAGGCTTTTTACACAATCATCAATAGTCAAACCAGGTGGAGGTCGTCTAATGTATCTGCAAGCGACGGCCGCCCACTGGAATAAACCTTCCGCCTTTCTCTCAAGACTGTTCCCGTGCTTTTCAAACACTTTGGAAGGGACGTTTACTTGTAGATAGGCACGTATATCGTTGCGCGTTGTAGCGGCCAATACATGATCAGTCATTTCGACGATGTGGACTGAGGGTGCTTCAGCAAATGCAAGGCTGATATCCTTCTCCTGCCTTGAGGTGATCAGAATGCGGAATGATGATGGGAGTCTCGAGATAGATTTAGCGAGGAAGGTATGCAGTCCTTCTTCTCCAGATACGTCGCCACTTTCATCCAGGGCGTCAATAATGACAACAATGGGCCCAACGATATGCAGATCCCGAAGCGGTTTGACTAGCAGTTCCTCGAATAATGTATGATAGTCTCGCCTTGTTTGAAGAGACTTATTTTTTCCTATGGCTGCCCCCAGCGCCGTTTTGAACGAGGGATAGCGTGCGGACAGATCATGGACGAGGGTTGTGAATAAGAGGTAGTCCTCACGCCTTGACTGCTCGTTTCGCAAGAAGAGAAAATATGAGCTAAGGCGATGCATATCATGGAAGCGGCGTGCGATCTGGTGAGCGATGGATGACTTTCCGGTGCCAGCTTGTCCAAGGAGAATTAGTCCGCGATCCGAGCTAGGGCTGTCGACCCAGTCAACGATATAGTCCAAGAACGCCGCACGTGTTCCTGGAAGGAAATCCCGCTTGATGTCAGAGCGCCATGCCGCCTTATATGGTAGTTCATTTATTTTGTTGTCGAGATCTACGTGTTTGTTGTCATATTGTTGCTGATTACAACATCGAAACTACGTACTCATGTCAGAAAAATTGCTTGATACCAGCTCGAGGCCTGTAGTAATATCCTTAATAGTGGCCGAAAGTATTCCTACATCGTCCAGAATCTGAAAGGTGTTGATCTCCGTAGTGACTGTGGCACGGTCTAGGAATCTGCCTCGGAATTGCTTGAGAGTTTCGCAATAATCCTTGATTTGTACGTCAGCTTCGCCGCTTATATTTCGCAGGAAGCGCCGCCCTATAGCTCACATAATTAGGATGGACTAGCGAAACAAATAAAAACGACGTGCTAAATGTGGTGTCCGCAGCGTACTGTCTGATAAAATCGCCACAGTTGCAAACGTGTTGCAGCATGAGTGTAAGGAGCTGTGCTTGTTTTGGCTGAATCTTGCTCAAAACTTCTGCCTCCTGAGCAAGATCAAACCCATCGTGTATAGCCACAAGGAGGCTCCGAACATTTTCGTCACGCTGAACTTGCTGTATATAAGCCTAGCGGTTATGTAAGTAAGCGAAAATGAGCTTCAAACAAGACAAAGAGACGTACCTCGGGGATCTTACTAAGGATACCCCATGCCATTTTTGCAAATGGGTGAATCTGAAGACTGGGATTAGCATCCATACAAGATGAGTAAAAGAAGTTGGTGGACGTACTTCCGCAAATGGGGCCAAAGTATCCGCCACCCACTTGAGTTTGTCAACAGTTCTTTTCCAGGTATCAACAGCGGGAACTGCATTCATAGCTTCGTCGGCATTATTGAGAACACCCTCAGGAGACATTTTCGTGTGGATTTTGACGTTTGCCCGCGATAATGTAGGAGGACTTGGCGCGACTATACGCTCGTCTGCTTGGCCCGGAAGAGGTTTGAAGGCAACAAGTTGCATGGTTTCCACAGCATCTTCAGAGGACAGGGTAGGAGAGGCGATTGCAGTTGGGATGCTCTCCTGCTTGGCTGGTTGGGCGTCGACTGTCGTTGGAGACAAAATAGCAACAGTTAAATACACGGCCACTAGCTGTTGTGAATTTCCAGTGATTTCATGACCGCTTTCCAGCAAGAAGATGGCATCTAGTTGCAAGATGTTCGGTGAGTCTAATGAGCAAGAGTTCCAACCATGACGAACTATTTTGAGAGGTACAAGGTATCTCTTTTTTCCCGACAAATATGTCTGCACCTGAGGTCCTTTTCGCATAAATACAGATTTCAATATGGGCGTTGACGCTACAGGAGAACAAGTCAGACGATGACCGGTTCTAGAAGGATAAAGGCATCGTTCACAATGTACCAAGACGCTCATTCCATTGCACAACCTGCGCTACACTTCGCCGAGCTACTGTCTGTTTTGTCACCGCCCCATCGGTCACAGTGACGTAAAATGCTCTCTTTGTGCCAAACGATGTCTTGAAACGGGGAAGGTTTTCTGCTCGAAGGACTAACGGTGTAAGGCGACAGTCGATATCGATATGACGTCGACAAGACGGCGTACAAGTACGTACCAGTCACATCAGCCCGAGAACTAGGCAAAGACGGTATCAGACCGAATGTTGCACAAATTCGAAGAAATCGACACACAGAACTCCATGGTTTTGCGATGGTGTCGGGAGATATGCGCTGTAGATGACAGGTCAATTGGGGATAGCTTGTGTGTGATTTTGACTTGCAGGTTTGCAATCGATTGAGCTCGGTTCATTGTGGGTAATCAGTAAAGGTGCCTGACTGGTTTAGAGCAGTGTTAATGGGACCATATACTGCATTCAACGATCCCAACAAGCTTGAGGCGTTCTCTATACCATGTATCATAACGACACTGATCACACTAAGTCAAGGATACTCACGTTAAATATCAGAGGTCACTAATAAATTACCGCACCATCTTTTGTGGTAAACAGAATGTCACGTGGGTATAAACGATCACAGCCATGAAGTGCGGAATCCAACAGCGCAGCGACTGGCCTCTTCGTCAAGATTCCCTTGTTTCCACTCTTTTTCTTTCCCGCTTGAGCCTATCCGAGTACTCATGGCCCAGGAGATCAGTTTTTCCCTATCCACACTCTCCCTCAACTCCGCCACTTCCCAGAACGAAGACTGGGATCGCTCATTGGTTCTTTCAGAACCAGAACTCTCTAGTTCGCGCGCACAAAGTGACTCGACTTCCACGCCCCGTAACTCTATCGTATTCCCGGTGGACACTGGAGTGATCCCAAGACGGACGCGAGCAGACAACTCAGGGAGCCTTGGTGGTTCGGTTACAAAGGGGAAACGCTCGTTGAGCGAGTTATTAAAGATACATGCGGAAAAGGGGACAGATGTCAAGTTCAGCGCTGAGGAAGCATCTCGCTTAGCGGATGTGTTGGGACAATGGGTGAGTTATCGTCACCCTTTCGTTCGACATTGATTCTGTTGCGCGACTTTGATGCTTTCATTCTACTTTTTGCAACAAACTCTGACTGGGTTATTAGATAAACGCATCTTCCTCGCCTTATGAAAGCGAAGATGACTTTTTCACTCGGTCCCACGATGATCTATCGATACCGTCAAAAAAGACCGCGACATCAGCAACGGAAGGTAGACCCCGCGGTCAGAGCGAAAGCGCCAATTCGCGACCGCCTAGCTCAGCAGGCCACGTGCAGTAGCCGTTCCCCAGCTATCCATTTTTGGCTCTCCATTCCTATACATACGAAACATAAACTTTTTTGCTGCTGGATTGCATTATTTATCCTATTTACTGATTTCATTTCTCTGACTCCATCCAGCATCATTGTCTCACAGAATCTGATCATCCAATGAACCTTCACGACAATTTACGACACTTTACGATTTGACACGACCAGCAATGCTCTTATCTTAGCTATCCGTTTACTCATCTTATTGTTATTGCTTTGATTAGATATAATGAATAGATGAGGCAGAAATACAATTTTAACATGAAATTAAGCCGTTGATCAAGCACGCGGTGGGTTTTTGAGTCCGTTGAATGAGATGAATAAGGTCACGTGGTGTGACCGACGTGTATTGGTGACTTTATCGCCGGAGTCCAGTCTTCCCCAAGATTCTTCAAGTCCCGCTGCATTACTGACTTGTACGACTTGTAGCCGTTTATTTCTGTGCTCAAGCGCCCGAAAACCGTTTCTTGATCGAAAAAAAAACACCCTCAAAACCCAGATTCGGAGGACGATCTTCGAAAGCCTGCCAGAAGGTTACGTGCGCTCCCCATGTCAGCGTATGCACCGATGTATCTCTACCTGTAAAAATGCTGCTCATCTACAACTATAGCCGAGCGCCATTTACTTCAGACGAAGAGAGCCTGCTTGTGAAATACCTCGCCACATACAACCCTACCGGCAAAGGACGCGCCGGAACAGCTCTATACAAAACATTATGTGAAAATGTAGGTGTATATACCAATTCCGAGGTGTTCTGAACCCATAGTTTTTGTAATCAGGCTGATGGTAAGTGGAAATGGAGCAAGAAACACCCGTGGCAATCGTGGAGGGAGCGGTACTACAGGAAGAAGGACACTTACGACAGAAGAATTAGGATATATCAGAAGAAACATGGTATTTCTAACAAAGAAACGAATGACTCAGGCGAACACTCTACAAATGGCTTAGAAGATGTTGAAAGTGATGTCGAAGAGCCACCCGCTAAAAAGCAAAAACTGAAAGGAAAGGCCAAACAAACCAAGTCAAATTCTGAGGAGGTGTGTCTTCGAAGCAAATGTTTAGCGAGATCGGGCTCAAGTATTTGAGCTTAGGAGAGTAGCACAGAACAGGACTCATCAGATGACTATGTTCTTGGGAAAGGGACGGCCTTTATAGCTGAAACCGTGAAATTGGAGTCCGAACAATCGGAATCTGATACGGACCAGAATTCACATCTTGAACAAACAACAAAGCAAGACCAACACAAAGTGGCGAAAAGTCGGGCTAACGATGCCCATGCTGATGACGAAGCCGAACCCCATGTTCAAGCTATGAGGTGCGTTTTGCTTTAATACACGTCACTTGATTTTATAACTAGCCTTCTTTCAAGAATACATCCCGACCCAAATAGTACTTCTGAGCCCTTGTACCCAGACATCACAACTTTACCTGACCCACAAATCCAGCTCAGCGATCATCTCATCATCCCACCTGACCCACAGAACCAACTCAGTGACCAGCCCACTACATCCCAAGCTCCTATATTCCAACGCCATCCCGATCCCCAGCCAGTGGCATCTAGCTCCAAAGTTCAGCTCACCCCAGCGCACCAAGCTCCCCATACACCAGCCATCACCGTTCTATCCTCACATTCACAGCCCCAAGTTGAAGACGATGTTTTTTTTGAGTCTACATCGGAGACCTTTCCCGTAGACCATCGACCTAAACATAGAATGCCACAGTTGACGCAAGGTCCATATGGGAACTATTACTCCAGTCGCCGTAAGGCCAATAACGCTAACAGTGATTCGTCAGAAGACGACGTGAAGACGCCATTGCGAGTGGTGAATACACCCACGAAAGTCAAAAACAAGATGGCCGACGGCGCCCATGGAAATGTTGCGACTGTTACCGCTGGACAGCCCAGCAGCACTGTCAGTCGCTCGCACCTAGAAGGTCTGACTCTGGCCAGTATTTTACCCATCGGTCAACAGCCCGCACAGCCTAGTCCACATACAGCACCCCAGGATCAAGTGCTTCAGGCCAAGCGTACAGAGAGTGAGCCCTGGCAATACTCCAATGATTCTTACTGACACGTGCATGATTTGCATGAATAGAACATTCGCCCAGGTCCCACCAAGAACCTACGACCCAACCAGGTAAAAACTCTCCTGGTGGTAGGCCTATCTCTCAATAATCCTTTCGTAGCTCATTCCTTTGAGTTAAAATAGAGAACAGCGTCATTGCTGGACCGAGAAAGTCCCGGTCAACGGTGACACTACATGATAAATCACGCGACACTTTCGCCGCCGAACCCGCCATTGGTAATAGTACGCTCCCGTTGATCCACGCACCAAGTCCATCTGCCAGACGACATTCGATAGGGACCACCCGCGAAAATCAAGAGTCGGGCAGGCGCCGCATTGACCTGCGTTCCGAAATGGTCAAACGCCTGCATGCTAGGTCCTCTTCTATCCAAAGTATTACTCGCAGCTCTGTACCGTACACACCAGATGCCAGTGTCCTCTCATTGGACTCGGACAGACACGGCCTATCTCCCGATATTACCAGCACCACACGCCGCCGCTCGTCGCTTTTGCCGATTCCTGTCGCAGAAGAGGACAGAGACCAGATTGAGTACTATGGCGTCTCGAGGGCCATAGAGCAAATTGCAAAAAAATTCAGCTTCCGCGACGAGGACGTGTGGCATTTCTGGGAACTATTTAAAAGTATGTCGCGCACTGAAGACTTCTGCAGAAGGTACCGGGAAAAGACTACCACGCTTCCAGACGAGGTCTTGAATGAAATGGAGCGGGACGGCGTGGATTTGGAAACCCTTGCCCATGATCAGAAGGCCATAGCTACCGAAACACGGTCAAAACTCATATCAGACAAAGTTTACACGTCATATCGAGAAGGAAGTAGCCCATTTGTGAACAGTCCCAGCAGCACCAATAAACAATCGCCGAACCGGCGAGCGCAGGATAAAAACTTGAAGATTCGCCCGCTACCCATCGAACGGGCCTTGTCAGAATATACACCACCATTTGTGTCCCGCGCAGGACAATACGTGAGGCTGGCCAAACAGGGACGAAAGGAAGAAGCATTATCTCGTGAAAAGAAGCGCGCGAGCGGAAGCAGCAGAACGTTTTCCAAACCCAAAGATTCGTCAGTAGTCCAAGAATCCCCGCAACGCAATACGCCAACCACTAGCAGTCCTGACAGGGTTGCTAAGCTCGAAGTCGCGGACACCGTTCCTCCGAATCTCCAACCAGGACAAAGACAAGTGGAGGACACCGAGGACGAAGTTCTACATGAGGAGGAAGTGAGAATGCTACTGTCTGCTAGCCCAAATATGGTGTCAAGGTTACGGCTGATTGAGCAGAGGGTAAATGCAGACTACATGCGATTTTGGACGGTCAAGCACCTTGCTAGGTTGAGAGACAATGCCCAGGACAAGTCTTGATCACGACTTTCCCCGAACATGATTATAGCAACTTGACGAATGTGCCCAATGCTTCCAGTACCCTACATTCAACATACTAGGTGACTTTTGAGTAGTGTACTTGTGGACCACTTGAAAGCTTGTTCAGAGCCGGTATATGGAGTTCACAATCCCCATGAAATCGCCTGAACCGCATTACATTGACAGCTCCGGCCAAATATTGTTACAAAATACAATGCACCGTAGTCATCGCTCAACTTTCCTGGCAACGGGGAAATTTACATATCAGCACTCCCCCCTTGCCACGTTGATTTTATGCAACGACGGAATATCCGCATCGGTGAAGATCCTAACTTTGCTGTTCGATACGCCTTGAAAAGCTCTTGCGAATCTTTCGGGGCTGTTGTCAGCCCCTTCAACACGGCGAATCCAGATACATGTCATGAAGCGATCGCCAAATTTCCTGAGACTGTTTGCCGACGTCAGCAGCCATCGCTGGACATCAAAAGAGACAGTGCGCTACTTACGCTTCCGCATACGTTTCAGGGTCCTTCTGCGTGGAATCACCAACAGCCAGGAACTTTTTATTTGGGTACATTCCATGGATACGGTCAATCACGGAGACCTTGTATGCCTGAACATCACCACTGTTTGCGAAGTTCAGGAGATCTTGTATGTCGACCACGGTCAGATTTTGGAGGAAGATTGGCCCTTTAGATGCGGAATACGCAGAACCGATAAAATTGTCAAGGAAGGGGTAGAGCTGGAATGGCGAACCCGAGATATATAAGAACTGAGGGGAATTGAGAGACCTTCTGAGGGAGGCGTAGAGCTCTGGCATGCCAGTCACCGCTTTAGGTTCATCTAGCAGAGTTGACTTTGCAAGGGCTAGCTTGTCAAGCACGTTGGAGACCTTGATTGTATCATCGATATCTGAAAACATCCAGTCAAAGGATATAAACTTGTTTAGGTCCGCACATACCAGAGATCACACCAAAGCCAGAGTTGGGCGAATAAAAGACACTCGCACGAACATTTCTTGACGCTGATACCTGAGCAACAAATTCCTTCGTACCACCACTGCTGCCACATGCCCCTACAGATACATTCTGTAGCACCATGCCCATATCTGGTGGCCCAGACGTTCCAGGCAACCGTGCCTGCTTGCCGCATCCCCTAACATCAACATTCACCTTCTTGCCTCGGAGGCCAACCGCCGCGAACAAGCGTACCCGTTCTTGAATGGTCGGAATTTTGTCGCTGACATCGAGGCCAAAGGATTTGAACACCGCTACCACACCTGTAGTAAAAGGTGCCGGATCGACTTGACGCGAAAACACGAAGGACTGAAAGCTAACTAGAGTGTTCGCATGTTTGGCAGGGTCCCGAAATGCAGGCGCATCGAATAGAACAACGTCGTCTAATGGCCCGATAGAGCCAGGCTCGATAGTATTAGCATGAGCACAGATGGCAGCAACGGATAAGAAGAGCAGGTGAGGATACCGCATGGAGGGCACCGAAGGATGGCTGAAACGAACCAAGCGTATATATGTAGCCCGCAAGAGAATGAAACAGACAACTGGCAGGGGTCTGAGCCAAAAAAAAAAGCGGAGGATGTTCGGCAACGTCGGACCAAAATCACGCGCTAGCGAGCTCGTCGTACAATGACGCCGGCACGTCTATAGTGAGTGACACCGAGCCTTTTGGAAGGCAGATGTTTGACAGGATGGATGGGTCCCTTGATCATCACGCAAAGCACTTCAATTTGAAACTACCAGCCAACGACACCCTGGGTGCAAACAACGGGTGGAGAGACTGAGTAAGTTCATAAAGCTGAAGCGAGACATCCAAAGTTGAGGTTGAGCAAGACGTACAATAAAGGGGCTATCTGGACAGTCAGGCCGAAGTCTTGTTGCAAGGCACTTGTGATATATATCATATCTCCTTTGGAAGGTCAGCGCGGTCAGCCACTACATACAGTCCGACCATTCTTGTGGATCCCTGATTTATAAACTTGATTTCATTTTAGGGGTTAATTAAGTTGTGAGATGAGATTGACCATGCTTCGAGCCAAGGACTATGTGCGCATATCCAGCCCAAATTTCCTCTTAGAATTCCCCGGAAACCCGCAATCTCTCTTGCTAGTATAACCAGTCTCACTTGGGTGTTACTGACAACATCGCTGCTTTTTGATGCATGATGATTTGGTAAAAGTTTGAGTTCCTCTCGGTTACATGTTTCAGGCTAGCAATGTCCTAGGCTTGCTCCCGGAAAAACCAGTATGTACGGAAACAGTCTTTATTTTCTACAGCTAATTGTTCCCACTTCTTGTTGCGAAAGCAGAATTGGGGCGAGTCCAATCCGTACTGCCATCCTACGAAAATTCTCCGGGCAATGCAAAACTTAAGAACCCCCGTTCAACACCAAATGCCGCTTCATAGCAGAATGTTTCGCAAATGCATTAAGTCATTGATCAATGACTTAATTACTGCAACGACCAGCGAGTCACCAACAAATAAACTCGCGCTGACCGGCGTCCGATCAGACCAACAATACCTGTGCGCAGTGTGCGCGCGAACCCGCCCGTGAGGGCTTAGCATGCTCTGAATGGAAATCACATTGGTCGGATGGTCGGAATACAAGCAGTCATTCCTTTTGTCGTTCCTTTTGAGACCAAAGAAATTTGCTGATTGAACGCTATCATGTCCGCGCTTGATGGCTTTGTCCACTAAAATCATAAGTATGTGAAATTAGCGGACGGTACATAGCGGGCCACGCAAGGTTGACATGGTGCACATAGGAGATTGTCACTGTTTCGTCCTTAGTTATCGGCTTGCCTATCTAGTTCCAGGCCGACATATAAAACTGCTGGGGAAAACTCTTCGCCCTGCCTTAGCCCCCTCTGAACATGTTTCGTTGTGCCTTCCTACTTTGCCTCGCCGCAGTTGCCTTGGGCCTTTCTGCTGGTGATTTAAAAGTCTCCGTGAAGGCTATTCCGCCATCAGTTGCTTCGATTGCTGACCTCGTAATCTCTGTAACCGTGTCCAACCCAACTAATAGGGACATCCGCATCATCTCCAAGAATAACATTCTCGATCCCTCTCCAAGTAGGTCCTTCACTGCCAGCAAGGATGGCCAGGAGCTCCTGTTCTCAGGTGTCAGGGTTTGTTCTGCATATTCTCTCCTTAAATTGATTATTCACCGTCTCAGCGCCTTGGGTAGGTTATACATGACCTTTCTGACAATGGTGTCTATACCACCATCCCTGCTGGCTCCTCCATAGCTATCAACCACACCGACTTGGCTGCTTTATATGACTTTGAGCCCTATGGAACTGGAAAATTCTCATTCGCTCCAGTCAATTTCTTCCAGACGGGCCCGGATGCACCCATTTTGGTAGTCGACATACCAGCGGTAGAAGTTGATATTGTTAAGGATGTGCGGAGGCGTCTGCTTCTCCATCCTCGCCTTTCGACTCCTTAATGCTCGGATGCCAAGAAGCTACAGATTATCAAGAAGTCACTAGCCTCTGCTCGCTCGCTCGCTGGAGGAGCTGCGACAGATATTCAAAGACATCCCAATTCGGCAGAGTTCAATAAACATTTTGGCGGAAACTCCCAAGGCGATATACAGCACAGGTTCGATATAATTGCTGGTGATCTCGAGAGCTCTGGGAGGAGGAAGTACGTCGCCAAGTTCTATTTCAATCATTAAGGACTGACGGCCAAACTACAATATCTAATATCAGTATCAGCTGCAGCGATCCATCGGGTTACTGTAAGAACAATCCTACGGCCATCGCGTACACTGCTACTGTTATAAGCGAGGGCCAGATACGCAGCACTGAAGTCATTAGAAATAACCTCGGCTCCTAGCCATTATTGACTTCCACTAGATCTTCGTATGTGAGCTATTCTTTAGTCGTTCCGAAGATACACCCACCATATGCAAAAGTAAGCCAGGCTGTCTCCCCCCTTGATTTATTCGCGACACTCACACGACCTCAGAGAGTTTTGATGTTCCGAGCTCCGCTAGAGGTGGCGTTATCTTGCACGAAGTAAGGCTTGCTCTTCGCTTTTTAGCCACGCCAGCATATACTAGTACTTATTTTGTTCCCTCGATTCTAGCTCTCGCACGCTACCTCCGCTACTGGCGACCTTGGCTAT
>JABCKK010015987.1:0-14573 GCA_018221785.1 Calocybe gangraenosa | reverse complement strand
GGACCTCACCCGCACGCCCAACCAGGACAATTTCAGGGCACTTCACCCGTTGTTGGACTACTCAGTCATGTACTGGGTCGAATATACGTTAAACAGGCTGGAAGCACTAGCAATCCTAGATAACGAGGGTATCAAGCAGCTTCTTACGAGCATCATCGATTTTACGCGTTCTCCCGTATCCATGATATGGCTTGAGGAACTGATCCGCCTAACATATCTCGAATTTGCACAGAATGCTATCCGCCGTTTCACTCTATTGAAACACCCCCTTGTACCGTCAGAGCTCTTGCGCTGGTCAAGTCTGGTAATGTCGATACTGCTAGCTTTTTCTCAAACCTTGTCAAGACGACCTCAGTTGACCGGTCTTTGCATGCGGCAAATGCGATTAGCTTCTTCGCTAGGTCAGCATCCCATCGTTGAAAGCATCCCGGCCTTAGAGGCAATGGAACGAGGCTGGGTACACTATGATCCCCTTAGCAGACATTTATATTCGGTTGACCATAGTTCCGACGCACCCAAGCTCAGATCCCAAATGATAAACACTGGTATACGCCGGCGACCGTTACCTGTCACCGCCGAAAAACCAGGAGAGTTCTTCATATTCCACTCGGCCGCTATCAGCCCCTGTTCCCAATTCATTGCCGCTACGTACGTGGAGCGGAAGAGCTGGAACTATGTTATCACATGCTGGAGCATCAGCGACCTCATTCCTCTTTCTAGTACTGATAGCTGGGGAAATGTCGTCTTCAGACATGTTGCCATCAAACGAGACAAGGATGATACGCTGTTCCGAGCTGGTGACATGAAATTTGGCAGCGATAAGACACTAGTTACGCCAATCGGCATATTCAGTCTCGAAACGCAGCGCATCCTGAAACCTGTTGTTATTTACAAGCCGGATTCCTGGCTTAGCGTCACTAGGACCTTCTTCAGTGGCATAGGCAAATGTGTTGCAAGAATCAGTCGAACTAACACCCTCGAAGTGCTCGACATCGATGGCACGTCCCTCCTTGCTACACACACCTTTGACGGTAAAGTCTCTATATTGTGTTTGAGCGACACAGGCACAAAGCTTGTCATTCGCACCGAGCAACCGACATTACGGCTCTTTTGCTTTTTGGTCAACAAGAAAGAAATCAACATCTACCCAGCTGATGACTGGAGCATAAATTGGTTTCCTGAATTCCGGTTTACCAAAGACGAGAAGAAGCTAATGACGATGGTGATGGACGGGAGCAATCAGTGGGGCATAGGGGTTTGGACTTTTCTTGAGGACGGAGATGCCCACATGGGTTTGATTTACACGAGCCCGAATCCCTTCGCGTTCTGTTTAGCCTCGGGAACATCAAATGACTTCGACGCTGATGTACTCATCGTCGACAACGAGAGCGGTGCTGTCACCAGGAAGCCAATTCATGCTGCAATGTCTCCAGGTATGAATACGAAAAAAGCCAAGTCCAATCATTTGGGTGCAGTGGTGGTGGAGAGCAGCCCTGTTTTTAGACTCGTTATCTGGTCACGTCACCTTAGCGATAATTTTGGGTGAGCCTGTGCTTCACGATACTACCACCCACGTGCGATGCTTGATCTTCAGCTCCAGTGATGTGATACGAGTCGAGACATGGATTTTTGGGGATCGACAGCTGAAGCTGCTTGCACAGTTCGAGGCACCTACACCCGTTGAAATTCCCTGGTACGGGGAATGTGTACTGAGCCCAGGAGGCCAGTGTATTGTCACCGATAGGCACATCATTGAAGCTCGTATATCGCAAAACGATGAGTTTCAGGGGTTCGGCACACATGATCTGAACCTTGATGTATCTTGGGTCGCATTTTACAGAGACGGGACGCGCTTCGCTTGTTACGCCCAGTCAATGCTCTATGCATTTGAGATTGGACCAGGACCACAAATTATCCGACAAGCGTCAATAAGCTTTGCTAGGAACACGTCGCCTACCACCATGCCTAGTACAGCCGTCGACACGCCCAGTACACTCTTTGCCACGCCCAGTACACTCTTTACCACGCCCAGTACACCCATCACCACGCCTAGTACGCCCATCGTTCCTATCTGCTTCAGCCTTCACGACCCAGACCTCTTGGCAACCGAAAAATACATCCTGAGATTTTCAAACCGTGATCTAGTGATTCAGAGGACAATTTACCGTGGTCTGTTGAAGCAACTTCCCATTTCAAGCCTTATCTCACCACTTTTGAAAGATATACATGGCTTTTCCAAATGCGGGCTATATTGTTATACCCATCGCATGATCGGTTGGCCAAAACTGCACCCGCTTTGGGGTGGTCCGGAGCCAGTGGTACCACGGGGGCATACCCTTATTCCGCCAAAACTGTTGAGTTTTCACAGTGACCTTTACGATTTATCACCGCTCGAAACCATCTACGTTCATTCGCCCCATATGCTGAGGTTGAGAAAAACGATGCAAGTCATATTCCTCGATCATAAATTTGTTGGTGATGAGAGCGATGCACATCTTTCTCGCGTTGTTTGTGCCTTGCCTAACGCGCTGGATAACACTGAGCTAGTAATCAACCTCATGTGGCCTGGACAGGATGCTGACAATTTGAAATTGGGTTATTTCTCAGCCTACTCGTCGGAAGGGAAACCAGCTTACATTGACACGGGAATTAAGAAGAATGAGTTGATGAAAAGCGAGGAGTGGTTCAGAAGCACAGATGATACATATTACTGATACTTGAAAGCTGCTGTCTTCACCTACGACTAAGCAACTTTTTGGCATTGTCGCCAAACATGTTTATGAGATGCGCCTGCAGGCGCCCCTCATCATCACTTTAGCCCTGATACATACGTGTTTTCTGTAGTAATCACTTACAGGATCCGGATGCTACCGTAGGTTCATCTAACCTCCCTCAGCCCGCCCATTGCGGTGGCGAGACCATATCTTACGCATTGGTTAAAGGTCTGCCTTGCTCATCAGTGCTGTTCTAGTTGATACCTCAGTCTACAATAAGGTGTATCACACCCTCATCTAGTTGCTTTCCTTCCACGAAGATTACTTGGTTTAGTGCAGGTCTTGAGGCAGTCTCACCCACCATGAGCTTTTCTTTTATGAATCAAATTCTTGTGCCGAGTCCTTGTGATGGAACCTACTGTACGCTAGAGTAGGATGTATTGTAGTTAGGTATAGCTAAAACGGGCTTTGTGAATCAACCCGGGCATATGCGGAAAATGAGCAGGCCCAGGATTTCTACTTGTTTTAGTATGTCCCCCCCTCGTTACTAGCCCAGGTGTGCCGGTCGTGGTGAGATGTGTGAGACGCAGCGACAAGTCCTTCACCATGGTTTACAATGCGATGTGGCAGCTGTAGTACAAAAACATATAGAACAATGTTGCTATTCGATGTTATGACGGCGTAACACAGACGGCGCTGAATGAGCATAACTGTGGTGATCCATGTAAGCAGGGATCGCTGATCACACAAACCACGGGCTTCGCCTCTCAGCGAGGCTACCCAAGAAGCCAGGGCCTCTCTAGGATTGTACGTAGCACTGTTAGCAAATTTTACCCTTATTCCACGGTCCCAGGCAAGCGACATCGCAGAGTCTCCGTGTTAAAGTAAAAACGTACAAATCCCAGAACCTAATTGCAGGCAAATAGTATACAAATGCGAAAACAAAATTTCCCTTGACAAAAGAACACCTGTTCATAGAACCTTGCACTGGTTCCAAACCTGACCGACAAAGTCTGCCATAATCCGATCTGTCTCCTTCGAAGGATGTCTATGTTAGAATAGTGAGTTCCAGCCATGCCAATTCACCTATTTTGAAGTCAACGTACCCAGGAATCCAATAAAAGAAGTGCTCCGGGTCTGAACATGCTCCAATAGTAGAGCATCCATTCTCGTCATTACATTGGGTGCATGAATCCGTGCTCACGTAGCCGAATGCTTTGAACCCAGGATCTGGACCTAAAACGCCGTTCCAGATGGTAGCAAAGTCGACATAGGACACGTTAAATTGGGTCCCATTGGTGCGGGTGTGGAAATTACTGAGACCACTGAATATGGTTTGTTTGAATGCTTCGCCTGAGGCTGCGGTCGTCCCACGACCATAGACATCTAAGACCATGAACGAGCGTGCATTAGTCGGCGGGCTGGCGAGAAGTTCGATTTGGTTAAGTAGAACTTGTGCAGCTGCCTGCATATGATCACCATCAACTGGTGGTATCAATGAGTACGAGTAGCTCATGTTGTATGAGCGATCAACTTACTGAGAGATGCCAGAAAGTCACTAGGGTGATAGATTGAGTAAGTAAACCGATACCCTTGCTGATGACGCTTACTTGATGCCAAAAAACATGCTGTATAATGTGGTTGCTGGGTCCAGATTATTACCTTGGTTCAAAAATGTTTGCACTACGTGAAGAACGGATCAGAAGATAGGTCACAATTCGTCAAACACGTTGAGCAAACCTTGATGTATAAAGTCAACTTGGCGGGGGTTACTAGGCCAAAGCGAAAGATCGATGCAAGCAGCAGATTGCTAACAATGGTGAGTAAGCATAAAGGTAAGAGATATTCAATGCAGCTCACAGCATAATCTTTCAGGGTTGCACCAATATCGTTGGCGACGTGTTCTACCCATGTAAGACCATTCGTAGATCGACCACCAGCGAGAGAGCTAGGTGGGATCAGGATAGGCGGGTCCAACGGACCGCCATCGTCATGTCCACCATCTGTGTAGCTATCCTGTTGTAACAGTATTAGAGGCAAGCAAGCCAGAGGAATGAACCACGTACGCCAAATGACACTATTGTCTTAAATTGGTGTGGCTGGAGACCAGCATTAATGTCAGCCGTGGTCCCATGCAAGGCTCCACAGCGTGGCTGAACAGCAAGATGGATACCGTCATTGTCTTCCCTTGGTTTGGGGGTGTAGACGGCGACGGCAGCTGCCCAGAGGCCAGTCAAGACAATGAAGTTGTACTTCAACATCATAATGAGAAAGTATACGTCTGGCGTCTCGAGACTGATGACTTTTATACCTAGTTGGAGAGAAGCAGGCAATACATAATCGCAGGATGAAGCGTGCATACCGCGAGGTTCATAGCTTCAGGTGGACAAACGCATTCCAAAATACGACAGGTAAAGCGACTGAAGGTCTTGCTTCTGAGCTTAAATTAGAACATGCAAGTATAAGAGCGGCCAAAACCACGCGGGGTCAAGCTGAATGGCGTCAGATGACAAGTCCAGTGGCATTCAACGAAGTAGCAAGCCTCTGCAACGGAATAGAGCAAGCCATTGAAATATGTACTATTCATGTGGACACAATAGGAGGACCGAGGGAGGATAAATATAGCAGGTTCGGGAGCACGAGGTTGAAACACAACAGCTGCTGAGGGCATTCGGTAGAATCACACGCCTGAGATCTCCTGACTTGGATTTCTTCCCAGATGCTACGCGCCGTATGACAGTCTTATTACCTCCGTTAGTATATGCACGTAGAGATATATGAACAAAGGCGGATGTTGCGTTTGCATTTGTGCCATGTGGGAGGAAAACTGCTTACGTTAGATGAATTGACCTTAGTTTTTTATAAGTCGCATGGTTCTTTCATCTCATAGACAGATGGTATCTGCAATCTCCGCTATCTCAATACTCGATTTTCAATCTTATGGCTAGTGTTTCTCACATGAGAAGACTGAGGCAAAGATCACTTTGGTAGAGATCAAGAGAGTCAGCCGCTTACAGCCAACTTAGCCCAGCAAGCGCTGAAAGCAGCACCTATTAAGACCCAACCTCCGTCCCTCTCCTCATAAACAACTCTATCAGATCCCTTTATTTCACCTTCAAGTGTTGTAACTTTTTTCGGTTGACTGACTATCCTGTTCAAGGTACTCATGCGTCATCAAGAACCAGCTTGATTGTTAATGATTCGAAGCAATTTGGTCACACTACACCGACGCCATCCTTTTGGCCATGATTGATCTTCTTTCTGAAATGTGGAAAGCTCGCCTGCCACTGCGCAACTCGACTATAATGTCAGTCACCATCCACTGATGCTGCGAGAATCCTAACCCCATTCGTACAGAAAACAGCTGCTAAAGTGATCGAGATATTGACGGGGCTGCCTGTGTTGTGTAAGTGGCACTAAAAACCGTGAGCTTGAGATTGGCGGATGTATAACTTCTTCGCAGTATACATCGTTGACATAAACACAGAAAGTGTGGGCTGTCGTCAGTCTCCAGCTGCTATGACGATGGGCTCTTGAACAGGCAAGATCGGCGATTAGACGCTCAGGATTTCTTAGCTCTAGCCTCTAACATTTGGTGACGACGCGGATGAGTTCTCGGTTGAGTGTTGCGATGATGCTCAAGTGTTTATAGGGACCGTTTTGTGGCTTGGCCATCTTGGTTCGTTCATGCTGTTGTGTAGTATCAATGACAACAACGCGGAGGCCGGTATTGGTAGTATCAATGGTAACAACGCAGAGGCCGGTAACGTCTGGCCTTAAAACCTGGAGTGCGTACGATAGTCAAGTCCATGACGGCGTACTTGGTCTTTGGTAAATTACATCCCATTCACTCACTTATTAGTGCGTCTTGTCATATAGTACAGCAAGAAACTGAGCCTAGCCTGATTTCGCCGGGGTGAACTCCATTTTCATGTCTTCCTTTTGGCAACCTTGCAGTGTGTTTTATGCTGCTTCCAATGAGCTCTAACAAACGTTTGTCATATCATTTAAAAGCTCAATATTGTAAGCTACTTACCTTTGATGCTCAGTGCCACAATACCAGATGTTGCGACAGCCTGCACAAGCCCTTAAATTATGTGGCGAGCCGCAAGTGGCGCACAGGGCTTTTGCCGAACTGTCACGCTTTGTGTTGATCGTTTCTTGATAGAAACGTGGACTTTGATCGGAAAAAACGGTGTTAATCTTTTGCCCTTTCTTCAGATTGCCTTTATTGATTTCGAGGCCACTAGGATCCAGTGGCAAGACGTAATGGCCACCGCCGGGCCTCACAGACGCTTTCGATACAAATGCAGCTGCTACGTCTCTGCGAGCCTTCTCGATGGAAAACTCAGCAGGATCGAATCGCTTTGTGTTTTGGCCTTTATAGTTTTCTGATCCGAAGACCTCCCGAATGACTTCATTCTGCACGGCTGGAGGTCCGTAAAAGTAATTGTAGAGTTTCAGAGCCCACGTCCTATAACGTGATACTTTTCAATAGCTAGAATGAAGGGAACCTATTCCGATCAATTGCGTACCAATTTCCCCGGGAATCCTCTGGTGGGCACATTCCTCGACCCTCGATAATTTCAACGCTACCAGTACTCTTGGACTCGGGCAAGATTTCTTCGACCTGTCGCCTGCAATTATATATTGTACCAACAATACCATGTCAGCGCATTATGCTTACCGTGATGTTGTGAATGAAATGATCACCAAAATCGTAATGGTATTCGAAAAAAGCGCCTTCTTTCGCTAGACCCAGGCCGTCAACATCTGGATATCCGCCCTCATCGTAGTCCCAAAGCCCCCATCCACGTGCCTCTCCTAGATTATTCTTCTTCGGAACGAAGGTGTGAGGATCTTGTCATGCGCTTGGTGAGCTCGAAGCGGTTCACCCGACGCGTAACAATAATACTGGCCAAAACTGTACACTGACCCTCAAAGAATACTTTATTGAGATTTTCACCGTCGTCTTGAGGGTCAAACTTGATGAATTTCGGTTGTAGGTCGCGCATCTATATGCTCTGCTGGTGAAAGGATGATCTGCCACGTCCGTGACAGGTGCGTCGATATATTATTTAGATGGTTATTGTTCAGCGTTCTGATCAGCAGGGGTCAGCCAGATCAGGAGCAGCGCAGCGCAGGCAATTTCCAATTCTAGATCTAATTACTATTTACATGTGTTGATCATCACTTGGGCCTGATCGTTGTAGTCAACACACTACAGTCCATATCGTGGCGGACGTCGGATTCTGTCCTTGCCACCGCTCAAAAACCCTGCAAACGCAAGCGACTCGGGTAGTTTGGATATATATACCTTGTATCGGTACATACATGTCAGGCCCCTAACAGCAGCGAGAGTGCATATCAAAGCGAATAGGAACAGTGACCAGCGTCACCCTTGCATATTTTCGTAAGTTGGTTGTGGGTGTCAAGCATTGTCTATAAAACATGACAATATATTAAGGATAGCATTCGTAATGTGTGGTGGATTCGCTGGATATTTTAGAACTACAAGCTTCAGATGTCGCCAAGTGGTTGTTTGAGTTGTCGTAGTTGGTCTTGATCCGCGCCCTTGAGCTGCTTATACACAAGAGCTCTTGGTAGCTGGATGGTAAGATAATTTGCAGTATAGATTTATCAATTGGAACAAACCATTGACTTGGACGTCTGCTGATCTTTATATTTGACAAGTGTACAAGTCCGTCAGCAGTTCGAGGCTTTCCCATGCCCGAAGGCCGGACGATTGCCGTGCAGTGGGCATATAGTGATCCCTATATGCCAACTACACGGCAAAAACGTGTTTGCAAGTACCACTGGAGTCGGCATGGAAAACTGAGCGATTCTGCAATTTTAAGGCTAAAATTTCTTCTTCTATGAGGCCAGATCTGACTGTTTGGTTAGCTCCAGGATGGGAGAGTTGGCGATATATATTCTGAACCTTTGCGGCATTATGGTGAGTTATAAGTCTGAGGCACATCACGTGGCCGACGTGCACATATGGGTTTGTTTCCACGCTACCTTCTCCCTGGACTTCTGTTCCGCCATTTGCCACTCGGCTTCGCACATTGAGATAAACAACCACGAACGACTGCGCACGCTATGCGGCTTTATTCATATATCGAAGCTCGTCGAAGAGGAATCCAGCATGATGCATTCCTCACATGACTACACAATTGGCCCATGTACTTTCGAACGACCTTCGAACGATGTCCTTGTCCTTCATTTAAAACCACTGAATCGCTTAAATAGAGAACCTATCCAATACCCTCTTTGTACAGCGCGCCGAGTCATTCGGAGCCATACGCAGTGCGATGAAATCTGCGAATAATTCGAAGATGAGGGTTCTGCTTTATCTTTTAGTCCAAACGAGCTTCAGTGTAGCACAAAGTGTCTCGTGAGTCGGGCCTTTTTCTCTGTACGTGCTCGCTCCCTCAATATAACCACGCCTTCAAAACGTAGGGCTAGTACGTCTAACGAAGGACCACAGCCATCAGATATCCCAGGCCAGCAACCAGCAGCCACTATCACTGATCCTGCAAGCTTAGTGCTTCCATTCATTGGGACTACTAATGGCGGTCATGTGTTTCCCGGTATGTCCAGTCCCTTATTGTTTTACGGTCCCAGAACTCATAGTTTACAGGTGCTACCCTTCCCCATGGTATGATAAAGGCCGGCATGGACACCGACTCTCCAGGAAACGTGCGTCACTATCCTCTCCTTGGGATGCATTAGTGTCAGAGTAGCTCATCTATTTTCATTAGCACGCTGGATATGATGGTGATCCCAGATTCAACGTAACAGGCTTCTCGCAACTGCACGACAGTGGAACTGGCGGCGTACGTGTTTATTGTCTTGACGTCCAACGCTTCCATTATGCTGGTCTTCAAAAGACCTTTGCTATGACTATATTCTGATTTTTTTCCACCTATATTCCAGTCTATTCCCTTGTCCAACTTCAAAGTTTGGCCATTTTCTCAGTGTTCCTCTTTCGAGAAGTGTCCAACTTCACTGAACAGTCGCAAAATACTCAGGAAACTTTTGAGGAATGGTAACTTCGTTATTTGTCCTCTTTCTACTCGAGTACTTGACGACGAACGTGACACAGGATCACCAGACGATTTCGCTACTCCTGGGTACTTTGCTACTAATCTTGTATGTTCCCTTCACCCCAAAATTATGTCATGTCTCTCGGCCAACCTGGTCAACAGACAAATTCAATCCGGGTAGAGCTCACTGCCACGCGACGCACGGCTCTACACCGGTACACATTTCCAGCAGGGACGACTCAACCACGTATCCTGATAGATTTAGCAAACGACGGTCAACGCAGTAGCACTGACCCGGTCATGACCCTTGATCCTGAGACGGCCAAAGTTGAGGGTGGAGCGTCCTTTGCTGCATCTTTTGGACCCGGTAGGTCAACTAGCAGCTGCTCCCTGTCACCTGCTGATATCGATCCTCGAATAGGCCGTTATCGGGTGTTCATGTGTACGACGTTCAAAGGCGAAGGGTACGATTTAGGGAAGCCAACCGAGTATGGCATATGGCAGGGCAATTTTCCAATACGGGGCACGACGAATATCTTGCAGGTGTACTATGGTATGCACGTTGCAACAACTAGACTTACGCGTAACGTTTATTTGCAACCGTTTCTTTAAGGCTTCGTCAGCGAGATGGGTGCTCTTCTGACGTTCTCTCCCGCACCGCGAGGCAAACAGACTTCGATCCTTGTGCGTATGGGCGTGTCGTTCATATCTAGCCAGCAAGCGTGTGCCAACGCCGAGGAGGAGATACCGGACTTCGGCTTTGAAAGAGTTCAAAAAGAGGCTCGTGCTCAGTGGAACGACGTCCTTGGAAGAATCCAAGTGGATACTAGTGGCGTGGACAGAGAGACTGTTCAATTATTTTACTCAAGTGTGAGTTTTGCTGGACTAGAACCGTTTTGGGTAAAAGCCGACAATGCCCATTTATATAGCTATACAGAACCCATATATCGCCAGCCGATTGTATGTGTGCTCGCCATGTTCCAACCTTCGTTATTGACCCGATACTATGTGCAGATACTGGCGAAAATCCTAAATGGCGTTCAAACGAGCCGTACTATGATTCCCTTTATTGCAATGTTAGTTTTCATACTTGCTAAATTACCTGCGGTCACGTTACAATGCCGCTATATGACGCAGTGGGACACATATCGCACCCTCTACCCCCTCATGTCGCTCCATGACCCAGTCACCTTTTCCCGTATAGTTCGTGGAATGGTAGACATACAGAAGAACGAGGGTTGGTAATTTACTCATTATTCCGAGCAACACCTAAATCACAGTCTGCATATGTCCAACACAGGGTGGTTGCCGGAGTGTCGAGGAGCTACCGCAATGCATTTCATCCAAGGAGGAAGCAGTATGTGCTTATCATGTGTCTCACATCCTGGACGCTGACGTCGAACACGCAGATGCCGATCCCATTCTTGGCGAGTTTCTTGTCAAGTACGTTCTTGTTTCTATAATTGCCTGCATATCTCAACCAGCAAAACGAAAAGGTTCCACGAGCATATTGCGGAACTCGGAGTTTCCGCTGACGACCTTTATAATGCGCTACTCGCGGATGCGGAGAATGAGCCGCCGAATTGGAATCTCCAAGGACGTCAAGCAAATGCGTGGAAGCAATTTAGTGAGTTTAAGTGGCTTTGTAATACTGTAGTTCACCCTTAACATACAAAATCCCAGACTTTATTCCTCAGGATATGTTCTCTCCCGGAGGTGCCAATACCAAACAAGGATCCCGGACTCTAGAAGTATATACCTCTGATTATTGCCATGGACTGCTTTTTGGTTGAGCTTGTCCCCTTAGCACTCTTTCAACGACTTCAGTATTTCCCAGGTTGCCAAGGTGCTGCGCAAGGCTGAAGACGCCCAGAAGGTAATCCGAGATATCTGGCCGTCTCTCGATCTAATCATCATTCCTTCTAGTATGCACAACGTGCAGGTAACTTCGCTAACGTGTGGAATCCAAACATCACTGTCCCAGGTGGACCTGACGTGACCGGCATGGTGCAGGTAACACTTACCTAATATTCAACAATTGGACCATTCAAAAGTAGCATAGCCACGGTTTGCGAATGGGACCTTCAACTTCACGGACCCAAGACATTGCAGTATACATGATCCACAGATGGCAACATGTTTCCTGAATGCAGCAAACCGAGATGGCTTTTATGAAGGTCAGAGGCAATAACTTTCAATAATGTTGCGAGTTGCTCATCCTAGTTTGCAGCGTCACCCATAGTTGTGAGTACCTACCAAGTATCTAGAACGAGCGCTCTAGGCTACTAATACAAAACATTATCTAGTATTCCCAAGTAGGTCTACAGAAGCGATCTGTTACAGCTCTAACATTCCGCTCAGTATGTACCCCATGACACCGCCAAGTTGATGGAGCTTCAAGGTGGCGCCGACAAGTTTGTATCTAGGCTTAACTTTATTTTTGATCAAGTACGTGTTTTTTCCGGTCTAGGGATAATAATCCGCTGATATAGGCTGAATAGGGTTATTTCGAATCCACAAACGAGCCATCCCAACAGATACCATTCATGTATCATTATGCCAATAAGCCCGGTTTCAGTACACAACGGGCACGGCAGACGATTGCAGAGTTTTTCAACACTTCGATCAATGGCCTCCCCGGAAATGATGGTACGTGTGCTCATCACGTTGCTGTTTAGTCTTTAAACTAAATACTTACATTCCTTTAGACTCAGGTTAGTATGAATCAGCTGATCACAAAACTGTACCTTGACGCTTCCATCGCAGGGGCCATGGGGAGCTACGTAGCATTTTATCTTGCGGGATTGTATCCCCTTCCAGCCACGCAGCAGTTCCTTTTATCTTCGCCGTACTTCCGTCAAATATCATTCTTTAATCCAGTCTTCAAGACTACGACGATTATCAGGTCCACGAATTTCAATGGAAATCCCGCCAGCGGTACTGGAGGCCGGGTATTTGTTCAGGTGAGTGGGGCTTATTTAGTATGACTACAACCCCTTGATACCTCTATGATTAAAGAACGTTACGGTGAATAAAAGGCCGTACAAGTCCAACTGTTACCTCGACTGGGATGTGTTCACGTCTGGTTCACTCGTAGAGTTAACTTTGAGTAACGATATCAACGTCACCTGTGGGAACGGTACAGCTGCTATACCCCCTTCTTTGTCTACTGGAGGGTATGATTGAAGCTCCAAGAGAAGTCGAGGGCGACAGACAAATCTCATAACTAGGGCGGACGATATCACACTGGCTGTACTACTATTATTGAACCTAAATGACTGATAGCTGACACGGAAAGGCTAGAAAAACCATTTAGGTGAATTGTGGTACGAACAAGCGTTTACTATAGTTTCCTCTTCCATATGTCTGAATGATGTCCAGCAAGATTGTGGATAAAACGGAACAACGAGAAGCAAGCGTGATTTTGGCGGTTTTGTGGAATTCAGATAAGGCCAGCCACGTCACCCACCCATCTTGATTCTTCCCCCCATGTTGCTCTTAACAGTCATGAATCCATGGATGACCGCTGCTCGACTATGTATCAATGAATGATCACTATAGACGACCTCCTTAGTTGTGTGTGAAATTGAAATATGGGCGCCAAATGGTAATCAGAAATTTTCGTTGTTTTCAGCGTTAATCGCAGCGTACATTCTATAACTGGTGTAATTAGTAAATTCGACTTGAAGTAAGTACTATCATTGCTGTTCACCACCTTTTCTTTTCACTCTTGACCCTTTTTCTTAATCTTTCCAACGAAACTAGGTCTGTTCCATGTGGGAGACAAGTTGTCTCGCATTGGAACAGGTACATGCTTCGCTTGGAATTGATGCGATGTCCCATATTGCACCTACCGTCTCCAGCTCACCATGCTGGTTGTTGCCTTTGTCTCGTGGCGAAAGGTGATTAGTTCTGGTGTATGTTATTTGTTTCTGTCAGTCTCCTATGTTTATTCTTGGGAAAGGCTAGGATTCTAGATGAGTGGCTCACTCTGCTACTAATGGGCTCCGGAATGCCCTTTGGGCGTTCCTCCGTGGTCCATATTGTTTCCCGCAAATGGGGCATCTGGTCGGACTATGGCATTTAGGATCGTTCATATCTACTGTCCTAATGAAACGGACTATTTGGAATCGGCTCGTCCGCCGTGTGGTAGCAGCTACAGGCGGGTGAAGTACCTTTTTGATGTGGAAAATCTCCTGACTTCGATCTGGCTAATGCGATTGCAGCGGTTGAATATGATCCATAGTCCGCAATTAGTAAATTTCGCGGCTTCCATTCTAACAATATTAGACCTGCCATTGTGCTCGAGGCGAGGCGGTAACAGCACACTCCCCTTGCGCTCACATTTTCTATCACTTTACAATGTGACGCTCCAAGATCCGGGCGATCGCACCTCACTTTTGTGAAGGTGCTCGCCATCCGACTCTACTACTACTTAGGTCAGCGCCTCTCTTCAAAGCTAGCTACTAGCAAATTCTCATCAGTGTAGACCACTCTGGAAAACCGAATCCCAGGACGGAGTTTAGCTGACGCTAGTAGAATCAGCCGTATAGTATGGGAAAGATGCTGTGGACTGAACCAATCACGTCTAGAGCGAACCACGCTGAGACAGATTTCATACGACCTCTCCCCTGTGTAACGAAGACCATATCTGTGTCTCCTCAACCTGTGACGAGCCCATTACCGGCTCATTTGGCACTTACAATACTATCACGTGTTAAGGGTTTCAAAAACAGTGTTGGGCGGTTACTAACCAATGACAGGGCAGTTAAATTTATTTTAACTGGTTAATTGATCGTAGTCGTAACTA
>JABCKK010015986.1:0-14593 GCA_018221785.1 Calocybe gangraenosa | reverse complement strand
ATTGTCAGAAGAATCAAAATCGCTTTTGCTCAGCGATATATATTTCGCGTAGTCATTAGGCAGTTCGACGGCTCTGGAAGTGATATATTTGTCCTCCCGTAAATCAATTCCCGTCTCAGAGACCGAATAGCAGCTGTCTAGAATGACAGTCTACAACAAGAGAATACTCTAGAAGTACGGAAATAACGAAACAAAAGCTCACTCACTACATTGTCACCTTTCTGCTTCGCTAACTCTGTAAGAGCTTCGGAAAATTCTCGGTCAAGCATTCCCCTCCCAATTTGGGGATCGTCTATTGCGACGGAATTAGTTATGGGCTCTCCATGTGGCAAACGGCGAGACGCCTACCAGGCCTCCGCCTGAAATCATAGGGAATACGCATTTGCATCCTTCTCTTACTAAGTAACTTCCATGCCTTTATAGGTATGACTTCGGCACCATGCCCGGCAAAGTAGATCAGAATGGGATCGTCTTCGTCAATTGATGGGCTCCTAGAAAACGCCTCAATGTTCTGAATGATGGCGTCTCTAGTTGCTTCACTGTTTTCGAGCGATACCACATGCGGAAGGTTGAAAGTCTCCTGTATCCAGGCCCTCATAGCCCTGGAGTCATTTACACATCCAGACAGGTTCCGAATCCCTTTATCCTCGTATTCGTCAATGCCAATTAGGAGGGCAAATATCTTCCTTCCAAATCTACAATTGTGTGCGGGTCATTGGTGGAATCGCGGAAGTGCAAGAACGCAGCTCACCGTTCAGACATTACTGTAGCTTGCGCAATATTTGTTGCGATGTATATGTACAGCGGCTGAAAATATGGGAAGTGGCCTGAACCCTTTAACGAAAAGGCTTCACATGGTCTTTATAGATGTTCTCTGAAGCTGATGCTTGTCTCATGTCTGCCACCGCGTGTGAAAAAGTATAAGATTACCTAGAAAACCAATATTTTCGATTAATCTAGAATGCAGAAACTTCAGCAAAATGAAATAACAAACAAGGTACATCGTGATTCCGTTTCAAGATCCGGTCCAGATAACTTGTAACCGAGATTCACCCTTCTTCCCTTATCTCCACCTAAAAATAGTCGTAGGGAGACACCGAAGCCTGTTGAGTCCAACCGGTCCGATAGATCAGTGTTTAAAATTTAACCATATATAGGTGGGTATTGACTATCGAATGCCGAACAGTTTGTTTGACATTCTGAGTTTCTTCGCAACGAAATGCAGGCCGAGTTGAGTCTCAAGCTTAAAAAGATTATATGTGTGGTAGAGGTGCCTCTTCCGAATTGGGCTCACCCATAACAAGCAGCCCGAAAAGGGAAGGATGTTATCGGCTCTGGCCTAGAGCTGATCAGAATTGATAACGACCACAAGTCAGCATTCTATCAAGGCGTGAACTCGACACATTTTAAAGTTGTTGAACGTAAAAAAGTAGAAACTGAGGGAATAAACAAGAAACTAACACACCGAAACATTCCTATGAGTTTCACCGCAAGCATCAGTGCCAACACAACATATACAACTTTAGTTGAATCGCCAAAAATATAGTAGTTGGCCGGTATCCTGGGTGCAATATCTTGCCTCTTACACATGACCCGACTGATATTGGACATTAGAAAAATAACAAATACATATCATGAATCGTGTCGCGAATTCGGATTTGTCCAGAGTCATGAACCAGTCGCTAGAATTTAGGCTACTCTGCGGCAAGAGACCCTAGGTGACCCGTTTGCCATCAGCCAGCACAGGTAGGAACATTGGGAGAAAGGATGACTTCTGAATCAGATATTGACTCTTCAAATACCACGATACTGACCTGAACGGAGCCCGGTGTAGGACTGGATGGATGGCGGTGATGACATAAGTGACTCTTTGTATCTGGAGCTGTTCCCAGACAGGGGAAGGAGAGAGAGGAGAGAGAGGGGGAAAACTCACTGACCTGGGGAGGGAGGTGAGAGGAGAGGAGAGTGTGTGGGCGAAAGCGGGAAGCTTTCCAGCCCGACAGGGGTGCTGATCTCGGGGCAGGGGAGCCGCGTTAGGGCGGGTGGGCAAAAGGAGCCCGTGACGCGGCGCCGCAGGAGTCCAAAATCAGTCACGACCTGCGCGGACTACGGGTAGGTAGAGCAGGTGGCGAAAGAGGGAGCGGAGGGTGGGGAAAAGAGAAAGAAGCAAGGGGGAGGGGCAGCAGTCAGGACGGCCACTGCACCAGCAGAGAGAGCGGAGCGGAAGGGAAGAGAGAGGTGTGACCGCCCTGACTGTCACGCGCCGTTACAAAGACCTACGCTGTCTCTGGCTGTCTCTGTACTCGTGCCTCGCTTCGTTATAGCTCCAATCATTGGTGAAAGAGAGTCGCAACAGACCATCCCCATCAAAGTTCCAAGGATGGAAGTATATTTCATCCACTGTATGAAAAAAACATGAATTTGACCCAGTTGTCCCGTTGACCAGAGTCCAAGACTCCATTCATTCTTGTATCAATGACAGAATCTGACTTGTCTTGAGAGGCCAACTCTACGCCAAGGCTGGGGAAAACACCGCCTCAGAGCTAACAATTAGACCGCATTATAAAACTCCCAAAACGAGTAATTTACCTCCAAATCTGGAAATCGACCTTCACAAACTCCTAGAAATTTTAGATAAAAGTGTGAAATACAGTAAAATAATACAACAGGTTTTTTTGTGACATTTTCTTTTTTCTAGAAAATACATACTCCCCGCTAGCATACTCCCCACCAGTACTACATGTTAGCAGCTCAAGCACAGTCCTGGCATCTAGCACCAAATCTTCAACAGAAGGCACGAGCTGTCTTTCTCTCCCGTGCCACTGTTCGAAGAATAACCTCCACGCACAGTGTCTTGCCCAAAATAACCTAAAGGCCACCCTCACAAAACCAGCGACCTCAATTGACCGTAGATTTCCTACCAACGTGTATGGTACTCATAAGGGGGCGGAGGTTCCGTCTTCGCCGCTGGTACATCACAACCCAGATTTCCAACACTTCAAGGGGACAAAGACGGGGACGAGGAAAGCCATATGTGTAGGTCCCTCAAACTTTCCAGGACTTATCTGCTGTTCTATTCTTTTTCCTTTGTCTCGACGCGTATACCCCAGCAACGTGCAGACCGATTCTCACTTCCTACTACCTGTTTGTAGATTGGGATAAACTACATAGGACAAGACGAGCAGCTTCGAGGGTGTATCAACGATGCAAAGCATATCCAAAACTTATTAATCAGTAAGCTTTTCTTTTCTGTTCAACACACTGCGCAGCACTTACTCTGAGCCTCCCGACCTCGCCCCCCCCAACTCGAATAATGGAACTTTACAACGAACAAAGACTCCTGTGGGTTTCAGCATGAAGACGTCTTTCTCCTCACGGACGACTCAAGGGATCCATCAAAACAGCCTACGAAAACGAATATCCTCGGTGCGATAAATTGGCTAGTGATGAGCGCCAAACCTGGCGACTTTTTATTCTTCCACTGTGCGTAATTGCTGAATACTTTATTCTCGAGGGCACTGACCCCAGCCCACTACCCCACCACCTAAGATTCGGGACATGGGGCTCAGATTGATGATCTTAACGGAGACGAGAAAGATGGCTTGGATGAAGGTCTATTTTATTCATACTTTCTGTCACGTCATGCAGACCATTCGCTCTAATGAAGCCATATACCCTGTGGATTTTAAGATAAGCGGGTGTATTATCGATGACGTTCGTCGCATTTTGTGCAGTTCTATTGATAGCTAATTAAGTTGTCTAGGATCTGCACGATATAATGGTGAGTTAACATGTCCCCTCTCATCCCCTTCCAGCCTCTTCTTGGCGAGGTCCACCAGTATTTTGTTCCCATACTGGTTGATCGTGCTCACGTGTTGCTTTTTAGTTGAAACCGTTGCCAAGGGGCAGTAAACTGATTGCAAGTCATAACAGCTCATCTACCATTACCATCAACCTAACAGTGCTCTCCCCCACTCTTTTCATTCCGATATGCCAATACCAGGCGCTGTTTGATGTAAGTTTCAGCTTTTTGCATAGAGGGGCAGAAAAGAAAGCGCTGAAAGCCACTCTCGATTGTAGGCATGCCATTCTGGCACGATACTGGGTAGGTTTTCACCTGACACTCTACCCCAACAGCCACAATAACTGAACACCTCATCATCCTGATGTTCAGACCTTCCGTTTATTGTAAAAACATCACCAACAATGATTCGGGGAAACGAATTCTCATTCACCATTTGCATACAGTACTCATTGAACGGTCAACTGAAGAAAAGCTGCTGGGCCGACACCAAGGACATGGATTTTGCTAGTACTCAAGCCGACGTTGTAGGTGTTTCCCGTTCTGCAACCAACTCACTTCCCATTTTCATTTTAACTGCAAGCTGTCCTCTTCTGCTGTAACAAGCGCTGATGGACTTTTTACAAATAATAGATCGCGTTTTCGGGCTGTAAAGATAGCGAAACCAGCGCTGATACCTTTGTCGGAGGCGTAGCAGTAGGTCACCAGGCTATGGGTGCCATGACATACGTCTGTTTCTCTTTACTTCCCTGTCGCATAGACAGCTAATACATATCCCTTCCAGGCGTTTACCACGGCGTTAGGTACGTTTTTCAACATATACAACCTCGAACATGGTACTAGCAGCGACGCAAGCTGCATTCCGCATTGCTGGTTGATATGCTGTGCCAAGTGCATCAGCCCTTTAAGTGCCGTTGCTGCTGTTCTATCGTCTTGGCGTAGGCTGGATTACTGACAAAACCTCCTCGTATAGCTAAGAATTGGACACAGTCGTTTCAAGAGCTGTTCGAGAGCATCAGGTAAGCATCTCTCTTTTCCCCAGTTCTACTTCCTTTGCCGGCTTCATTACCACACCCCCACAATACGCCCTCGCTCCAGGCATGCGGCTGTTCTTACATTTAGGCTTACAACCAAGGTGTAACGAGTTACTGATCAGTATCTCACAGGTATACGCTTCGCCACTCACACTACAGTCAAAGGCCACAACTGAGTAGTTCACGCCCTATCGCGAGTTTTCTTCAATCCCTGCATGAGCGAGTATTGATGACACTATTTCCGCAGGATATGGAACAGACACGCTTCATGTGAACATTACTCACTGTGGGTCGTTGTGAACATCTGTGTTACGCTCTGAATCGGATTATTCTCCATGTATCAAGACCCATCGATTTCCCTCCGCCTGGTGTGTCTTTGTGTCCCGTTGATCGATCGGACCACTTCGAAATAGAGGCCGCGTAGCATGATTGAGTGCGAGCCATATGTTATAGTGCACAACGAACTATGTAAAGCCAGAACACTCACAATGCCATCAAACCTCTACTGGAGGAATAGAGGTGAAGACAGCGACCGGGGTCTGAGGAAGGGCTAGGTTTGCATGTATTCAGGGTCAGCTTAAGACAAGGGTGGAGAAGGGTAATGTCTCTTGGCGCTCCAAGTCCGAATTATCTGCCGTTGGGAAATTCGTCAAACGAAATGATTGGTTGGCTGCCAGTTGGAGAGAAATCTATGTTGCCCTGAAGCAAGAGCGATAGTAATGAGGACACTGGGCCAGTTGAGAATTGAGGCATCTGTGAAATGACTTATATGGGTAGAATGTCTTCTCGCCGTTGATAACGGCTTTAATCAGAGTCGTTATTGACATCTCAACAAAAAAAAACAGCAAACGTTTGTTGGTCTAACAAATTTCTCTATCTTATCCATGACTCAGATTGCAGAGCAAAGGCACTTTGAGACGTCCCTTGTTCATGTTGCTTGGGAATTTTCTTTTTTTGTAGAGAGGGCTGGACAATAGGCCCGGGGATTAGAGTCAGTCTCCTAACATCTGCTGGCAGATACTAAGTGCCGAACATGGGCTGGGGGGGTTGACACACGTGAGGTCAAACGTGCTTGCCATCACTCGATTTCATAGGCTGTGGAAGTTCTATTCAACTGATTGATACAGCGCCGGGCATGCCCAGCGGGAGCGAATAGAGAAACCCCGTGATCTCTTTCAAAATCCGTAAGCTGCTCATGCCCTCTAGTACAAGTATTGTCGCGACTAACGCAAGAAGGTCGAGAAGACCCGTACCAGCTTTAGATGTCGTAGCGGCACATCCTGAAATGGCGAGTCTGCCACAATGAATAGCTTATTACCCCACGCTATAAATAGAACCCTAAACAGGACCGATCACTTTTCTGGGCAGACAGACAACCCGTGAGAAAATTCCGGAGCATGGAAAATTGCTCTTTCGCATTATTCCTCTGTAAAATGTGTAGCTATAGGTGATAAAAAGAGAATTTCAAGAGCAGTTGTTGATTCGATAAAAATTGAGTGTTTTTGGTTTTTTGGCGAGGGCATTTTGGCCACCTGCCATATATGAAAATGACTTTAAAAAAGGAAATAACCCCTATGATAATCCACAGCGCCTGCTACAGTGAATTTCTTTCCCCGCAATCCGCTTTTTTTTTCAACCAATTTGGCAACCGTCACAAAGTTGTTGTGACCAGGTGAATCACACCACCAGATCGTTACGCCCCCAACAACCCTTCCCGCGCGAAACCACACGGCTTCATCCCCCCCCACAAAGATCATCTGATCCTATAAATTATATCCAATTAAATGCCCCCCACGCTTACAACAACCGCCCACGTTGTGAGGAATGCATCTAGACGGTCAGTTGTATCTTCTGGCACCTGTTACCCCTCAAACTCAATGAAATAGATTTGGAAAGAGAATCTTTGCTCTCCTTATTGGCATTGATGAATATAAGGACGAAGGAATTCGAAACCTGTATGGATGTTTGAATGACTGTATGGTCATGAGGGCCTGGCTACAGGAGAATTTCGAATCTGCGAATATAGTGTCGCTTGAAAACACCAACGCAACCAGAGACTCCATCATCCAAAATATTGAAGGTTTTGCCCAAAACGCATCCATCCGCCAAGGTGACCCCATTCTGATCTATTTCGCTGGTCATGGTGCCGAAGTGGTGCCTCCAGGGGGATGGGAAACTAGGTTTATACAAATGCGCATTCCCTACGACTTTTTGCCCAAGCCTGTGCCCAAGCCTGGTGAGTTTCTTTGCCGTACAAGGACTGAGGACCCACCCTTCACCAAAATAGATAATCCAGACTTGGGGAAGGGAATTTTGGACCGGGAGATTTCTGAAGCTCTGACTGAGGTGGCGAAAAGCAAAGGTGACAACATAGTCAGTCTTACATGTGTCTCAATCAATGCGGTAACCCTCATTGGTTGTGGGTTGTCATTTTAGACAGCTGCCATTCCGCCTCCGGGACGAGAGGAGCTACAAAAGAAGATAAAGGTGTCACCGCCAGAGTCGTAGAACTGCCTAGCGACTACGCCATACTCGCATCCTTGGAAAACGAGGAATCTGTTTCGACCGGTATTAAAAGCTGTTCTCGTGCCTTTTCCACAACACCAGCCAATCATGTACTGCTTGCTGCTTGCAGAGAGGATGGGACTGCGGGAGAGAAGGATTTTGGTGACGGTGTAAGAGGGATCTTTACACATCGACTATTAGAAAAGCTCAAAGACGAAATATCGCATTTCATGACATACGACGAGCTCATCCTTGGGCTAGGCCCACTTATGAGGTGAACGGTGACGCTTTCCATTCTTATTGGAAAGAAAAAGCTGATACTCTCTATCATAGACAATACCCACATTGTGACGGCTTCAAGAGGGACCGGCTTCTTTTCTCCACGAAAGACAAGCAACACGAATTTCTTCCCATAAGTCCTCTCAGCGATTACGGTGGAAGTATACCCGCTCTCCAACCAAGCAGCTCCCGCCACCTCCAACTAGAACTACTCCATGGTGTACAGGAATCTGATATCTTCCTTATCTTCAAAGATGATATGTTTCTCTCCGAAGATTTTATTGGGGAAGCATCAGTGGTGGAACGACAACTCTTCAAGTCAATCCTGCAGGTCCCAGTCGCCTCGCCAGATCCCGTCTTTGCTGTTAGAACCATTCAATCTCCGTCCGTCCGTATCGTCGTCCCAGAAGATATAAAGGATCAACTTTATCGGCTGCCTTGGTTTTCAAAACTTGGAGTGGAATTGGTCGCCCAAAAAACAACGCTGCTGGACACCCGGATTCTGGCTAAAGGAACAGCGAGGATGGAGTCCTAGTACTTTGTAACGACCTCAATAAATCTGAGTGGGTAAAATTTCGATTCTCGGGTGCCGATCACCCACTGTCCGAAACCTTCTTCTACTTCTGGCCGCTCAGGGAGGATTGTTTGATTCGGCTCTTCCACTGGATGGGGCATTTTTACCATCATCTCCGTTATGGTTCGGGTGTCGAAGTTCAGCCTTCTGTTGAGGCTAAGGTAGTAAAATTGAACGCCAAGGATTCCGATGAGCTCGCCACTTGTCCTCGCGGACATATCCACGTGTTGGCTGACGGTGAAGCAGAATACGGCTTCAAGGTTACCAATAAATCCATTCATCCCATATTTTTCTCCCTCCTTTACTTTGATTTGAGCCGCTTTTGCATAGGTTAGTACCAATTCAACACACCTTATCCCACTGATAACTATCTACCTTTAGATGTGATTTACAACCCTCCCACCGTGGCTGGGGGTGCACCTACCCCCTGCCTCTCTCCAAACGAATCAAAGATTATCGGTTCCGGTAGTCCAGCAGACCAAAGGTTTACATTCGACCTCAGTATGGATCAAGCGAACGACGTTCGTTACTTGAAGCTATTTTTTTCTTACCAGTGTCTCGACCTATTACACGTCAAGCGCTCAGGTCTTTTCCGTAAAGCAGGCGAACCAGGCGACGGGTCGTGACATTGGGCGCAAAAAACAAAGGAGACGCGCAGTCCCACATCCCAACAGTGCAACCAGTTCAGAACAGCCATATTTTGGAACCATGACCATTCCAATCATAATAACACCAGGTCGTTTGTGACAGGTCGTAGGGCAAGTGACACCGGGGGATGGGCGGGTGGGCACCCTGACCCTACTGCGACTGTTTACCGAAGAAGAGGGGATGAGGTGGGATGGTAAAGAAAAGCAATGCACACATGTAGTCGAGTAATGAAATATAGAAAGGATAAAAAGAATGTATTTAACGGAAAAGGTCGGGTAGTCAAGTCACGCTCCGGTCACATGGAATGTGTCCACTGCGGGAGTTACGACAGTTTACCACATTGCGTCTATTGAAAAATTAGCTGGTGGAACTGGGGAGGGCTATCTTGACTTCTCACGAGGACGTAAAATTATATCCGATCAATCCATGATACGGGTCTACGGTTCAATTACCTCAAAATAATTCACAATGGTAATCTTGATCGCCTTACCCAGTCGTGTGGCCTACTGGATGCTGCAACCCATACGTAATCGATTCATGACGACCACATCTTTTCTCAAAATCATCCACGACTCATGCTACCCCGGTGACCTTGATCGCCTCACCTGTTGTTATCTAAACTTACCACGCGAAACCTGCAAGAAACACCTGCTTGCGTGAGCAGGGAAATATTGATCAGAGCTAGAATGATCCTGAATGACAACAGGGATATCGCGACGAGGTCGTGACAAATTAGCGTTTAATACGTGGCACGTAGCTCGAGCGCTGTCCTCGGAGAATTATGAAGAGATACCGGTGGTATATTTCATTTCCGGTTCGAGCGGTTTCATCCAGAAATTACGTAGAAGGTCAAGGTGTTGCAAACTTGTAGGTAGCCGGGAGTAGTAAATGGGTAGGTATACTGTCTCTAACCAACCTCAATCTTTGGGGAATGAAACCACTCAGTTCTAGGATGAGTTCCCATGACGTGAGCCCGTCGCGATAGTAGTAATGACTATATCTTCTTCCGCATCTGAAATATCATTAACGTTGAACTTGATTACGAATAAAGAGGATAAGCAACAAAGCATACCCCAATTGGAGTTTATGAGCACTTCACCAACGCTAGCGCCCTGAGTATGTTGTGTACAGCCCTTGCCAGTAGCTTGAGGCATATCAGTACTGACCGTTTAAGATATTTCCATAAACACAAACTCACTGAAATTGGCGTTCCGCGTTGTGAGCTCGACTTTGCCTTCTCCCATCGTCCTTAATTTGATGTTGCCCTTGGTCTCTATTTTTCAAAAATGAAACTGGGTCCGATGGTAAAGGAAGCGAGTACTAACTCATTGTGATTTCCAGAAGCTCCTTGATAACGATACCTTCACCAGCCCTTTGTCTAATCGCCGTCTTCCAGTCATTGAACTGTACCAGTTGCTGTACTACAGAGATCTGAAGCCCTGTCTGACCAAATTGAGGTAAGTAAGAGGTATCTTTATCCTTGTTACACGGTATCCCACCTGCAGGAACTGGACAGCGGCATCAAGCCGTTCTTTGAGTTTTATAAGTAGCCCCTTCGTGCTGTTAGCATTTACAAAGCCTTTGATTGGATGGGGCTTCCGAGTTGGAAGCTCCGTCTCAATTTCCTGAACACGCCTTGAAAAATAGGTGAGTTTATAATTGAGCTTCTTTGGGCCGTCTGACCTGGTAAATTCTTCAATAACACCTGAGTCTTTGACATGCTCGGCGCCGCTGTTGACAATGTATAGAAAAGCACAAAGGTCTTGAGATACTTCCTTCGATAGCTCTTCGCTCAGCGACATGTTCTATATCCAACACTTCTTTGTCAGTTTTTGTCTGAGAAAAGGCTGAATAATGCTTGCCTCAACTCGATCGATGATTTTCAGAACTGTCTTTGCAGCAAACCCAAGCCAAGGAACAGGAGCATGTTGTATGATTGTGGTGACTAGAACGAGGGTATTTTTGAACGTCTCTTGTCGTTTCTTTGGCGCTGATGAATGGCATTCAAGATCTACTATTTTCACTCTGGTTGTATAGGGCTGAGCAGGCTCTGTGACCTGTGGAGGAGTGCGAGGTTTCAATTTGGCGGTTGAACGATAATGAGTGTTGTAAGTTCCGCGGCTCCATTTTTTGTCGAGGCCAAAGCAGTCGAGGAAACCGTTGAACATGGTTAAAACTAGGGTGCTGGGTACAGGGTTGCTAGATCGGGTATACTCGCCTTTTCGTAAAGGATAAAGGATGGGCATCACATCGTCTGATGCATGAAAAGCCCTATTGTTTGTTTATCCATCATTAAGCTAAAGAGCATTGTATTTCAGTTTTCAGGCAGGTGAATAAATATTCCATGCACCTGGGACCTCAAACACCTCATGAATAACGACTTCCTGCAATGTGAATGGGGACAGCAATATGTTCACTGCTATCACTACAACAGTTGCCTATGTTTGTGTGGGAGCATGGAAGAGAAGAAGGTTATTTCGTAGAAAAGTAGTTCAAGAAGAGCTGATGAATATGGAATCTCAAAACGTGAGTATGACACCAGACCGCGGACCGAGGGTGCTTCGGTTTTTGCTGGCCTGGCTTTGGCCTAGGCCACGGTTTGACGAGGAAAATTACTAATTTGTTCTGGATAAAAAATCGGAGAGGGCTGGTATAAGTACTAAACTTGAGCGATCAGCTAGAAAGTACTAACCACTCGAGTCGTCTGGGCTTGACCATGAAATGTCACATTTGTTTGTAATGGTCACTCTTTCATACTCTTCGCTGGTAACTGCCAACTCAACAACTCGCCACTCATTTCCCCTCACAGGTATAAACTTTTATGTCAACATTACGTCTTTTCTGCCTCGTTGTCTTTGAAGGAAAACCTCTAGGACCCGTTTTCATTCTCTTCGTGGATCCGGGTGCTTATGTCAGCGACCTTTTGAAACAGGCTACTGAAACTGCGTTCAATCTCAAAAACGCAAAACCTTACGAGCTCACGTTATGGAAGTCTCCTCCTGGTCTACTCATAGCAGACACATCCACCGTTATGGAGCGCAAGCTCGAATCTATAGCATTTGACTACTCAGATCCAGTTGTCAAACCACTCTTTATATCATATAGAGTTGGCGAATACTTCACCACCTCGCCGGAGGATGAAGTTAGTGTCATTATCCAATACAAAAATTTGGCGGCTGACATGCCTGGTGCGCTTAGAATTTTGTATTTTTACTACTTAATACTTGATCGTCGTGTTCAGCTGTTTCATCCACCTACTCCAATCGATTTCGACTTGAAGATGCGATTACATTAAAAGTCGCCAGACGGACGACTATATATTCAAGGCTTGATGACGATGATCTTTCCCGTAACTACGTTTTCGATGCCTGCAGTGAGCCACCCTGTGTGGAGAAATTGCGACAGGATCTCCTCAAAAAACGTCCTGTTACCTCTGTATTGTTCTCACCTCTGCACTCACACGTTTCTTTTGCTCATGAAATGTTTCAGGATATGTTAGAATTACTCAAGAAGCATCTAGCACATCATTCGACGGACAAGTTCTTCGCAGAGCTGACGGACATCGGCGCCGATTCGCCGCAGCCCATATCCCAACTTGAACTCTACCACTACATTATGTTACATGTGTGCGATGCCATGTTGAACTTGCGTTATTACGTGCAAGATGAAGAAAGACACATCTATTCATTGACATCTTTTCTCCGGGCTCATTATTTTGGCGGAATAGATGGACCTTTGAAATAGTGAGTGACTCATGCGGTCCTAATGACTTCATCAATCATTGTTTCCAGCGGGGAAAAGTGGAAGCTACCACTGATAGTAAAATGTTCTGATACCCCTGTGGACTATAAATATCAACCAGTCAACAGTGCAGACATCCGCTATGGGGATATGGCCCACGTTATCATTCAAGTCAATTCATGCGCAAACGAGTCCGATCTAATCCGCCTATTGCTCCAGGCAGCTTGTTTGGTACGTTTTTTCACTGCCATCCGCAAGAAAACTCCAACTGGGAGAGCATCGGAGCCATTTGTGGTGTCCGCCATTTATATCGATTCAACGCTGTTAGCAAGGTGGTACTATGTGTGGGAAGAGAAGGGTGGAAAGGTAAGTGTTGCATTACATGGCTTTCTGTTGCTCAAATGCTGTACACAGGTACGATACAAACGTGACGTAATGGATCTGTCACTGCCACCCGCAGCCCTGGAATTTATTTTGAGGCTCTACAACTACAAGGAGCGTGCGGCGGCTGACCGCGAAAGACTCGACCAACCAGCCGACCGTGTCAGCGAAGCAATAGATTATATATGGGAACAGAAATACGCGTCTATACCCAGCGAACAGGAAACGGAGACTTCTTCCACACCGCAGGGTAATACGAACTACTCGTTGGACTCACAAGACGAGGCAGTATTGGCTAATGCTGGTTTTGTGAATTGCCATTCATTTTCTTCGAAAGAGTCGTCGAGAGCCGGTATTCTGGTTCGTGCACATATACCATATATGTCCATTCGCCGTGGGACCTTAATTCACCTCCACTTGTAGACTTTGATGGGTCCGGTACCATTGATTACTGCACGCTCGGTGGACGGTCTCGATGTGGTTATCAAGTACAGACATAGGACGGAACGCGAGATGAAGATATTCAAACATCTATCGTCTTTCAAACCTGACGAGAACCACATCATCAAGCTTCTAGCGAATGTGTCACTAAGTCATGGACCTGCGCTTGTACTACCACAGCTACAACTACTCGAATCTAGGATCAAATCTTGCTCAGCGGCGGAGATCCGAACTATGTACCGTCAATTTTTGTCCGGCGTCGCTTATCTACACGAGCATAAAGTTGCGCACCTGGACTTGAAACCTGATAATATTGTCATTGACCAAACTTTATCATCCATATCTCTCTTTATTATTGACTTTGATATAGCCTTTATTTTCGAAGATGAAAGGACAATGATAGAAGGGTCTGGTGGAACACGTGGCTGGGTGCCTCGAGAGATGACGCGTGATAGGGAGGAATACAGTCCTGTGCGTGCAGATCGGTGGATGGCGGGAAATGTGGTTTTGTTCTTGCTTGGCTGGATAAAAGACAAGAATGAACTTGATCTGTTGATGGTCAGCCTCTCTCGGCGGCTGATGAATGCGAACCCGGAACTTCGGCCAGCTATTCAGGACGTAATCGCCCAATACGACATGCGTGTTGCCCAGTTGCGGGCGGAACCCACATCCGATCTAGGTTCTCGGATAAATGATCAGGGGCTAAAGAGGAAGCACGATAGCATGGACCCAGCATAAAGCAAGCTGTCTGGGATGACCAAGTTTGCCGCCCCATTGGTTTGCTGCCGAACTGCCAGCAGTACTGCTGCCTTTCTTTTTACGCTATTAGTGGTAGCACGAGGAGACACATAGGAGCTTTAATTGTCATAATTAGTTGACGTGGCATATTCTTTGACATCAACTTCAGAAGTGGAAGCGCGATTAATCGCCCTGTACGATGTGCGCGTTGCCCAGTGACAGGCGAAACCCGCAGACGACCCAGTTCTTCGAAAAAGAAATCAGGGGTTAAAGAGGAAGTACGATTGCATGGATGTGGCATAAACTAAGCTGCCTGGGATGTTTTCTCCACAATCGCTGTAGCAGTAGATATTGGACTCGGATCACGTGATCCCCCATCAGCTACTAGTCGACAGTTACTGTCAGTTAGACAAGTGTGCAATCCACCATCCCTGTTTCCGTATAACTGTC
>JABCKK010015985.1:0-14712 GCA_018221785.1 Calocybe gangraenosa | reverse complement strand
CATGAAAAGCATTTTTATATTACTTGATCTTTTTCTGATAGATTGCACCTCGGATATTCGCCAATCAATCGAAGGACATGACTAGATCTGGAACACTATATAAGACCTCCAACTTTAGGGACATAGTCACATTTGCGTTGAGCCGGTCTCACTGAATGTTAACAACCCCATCATGGGTTCATGGGATTCTATCCAACAAAGATATACAACGTAAGAAACTGCAAAGGTTGCTTCCCGGCTTCTTACGGAGCATATCCAGACTTGCGGCTAGGGCGGAGATTCACGCTGGGAGTCCAACAACAATTCCGCATCCAGCCATGAGCTTCCTTTTTTTGTTTTTCGATAGGGATGCGCCTCAAATATCCCGGATATTACATCAATCCAAGGGCATGACCGGATCAGTATGCAATACTACATAAGACCTTGAACTACAACCATCAGGTGCGTTGAGCTGGTCTCACTTGCATCCAAGCGCCCCCCCCTCCCCACTACTATGCTTATTATTCGCGTTTCCCTCGCCTCACTTTTTACCTTGACAACAGCGCTGGGAACTGATGTCCCTCCACATCAGCTTCGATCCCGCCATCAGCTCCCTTCTCTTGGTGACGCTCTAGATGCTCGAGCTGAGACAGGATTTGCGGAATATGGGCCTCATCTATTCAGCAAAGATTCCCCCGGTTCATTGTGGGAAACCCCTCCACCGATTAAAGAACACTCAGGAGAGGCCACAGTGAGCTATCTTACCAAAGTGTTATTAATTGCCTAAACATCAGCATCTGCGCCAGACTGCACTAGACTGGGTAGACGAAACACAACCGACAGATCAATGCGTGGACGAAGCTGGATTTTACGCTGTGAGTTACCTATTATAAAACTGCTTTTTGATTTGTCTCAAATTTTTGCCAGCTCGATCGGCATCAGGATGAACTATGGACCCCAGAAAAGTACTTGAATAATCATTATTTTTACGACGTGAGTTACCTAGTTATACACAACCATGGTCTTAAAAAATCACCACTTTTGCCAGATCAACCCAGATATGGAAGAACCAGGAATACCGGAACAATGCCTAGATTATTCTGATTCTTCCCATGTGAGTTAACTATTGTAAAACACCGGTTTTCACCCGGTCCTGAAAATCAGCAATTGTGCCAGATCGACTCACACACCAACCGACCCGTGGCTGCGCCAGTGACAGGATCAACGTCACCTGGTGAAAGACAGGAGATCGATTCACACTCCATCGATGAACAACCTGGGGAATCTCTGGTGATAGAATCAACGTCACCTTGTAAAGAAAAGGAGATCGACTCACACACCAGGCATGAACGACCAGAGACCATGACCAAAACACATAAATCCCGGACGACAATGCAATTAACTAAGAGAAGACTGCGATTGGGAACTACGGCTGTGTATCACAACGACGTGAGTTTTTGACCATAGTTGTATACCATTATATTCTTGAATTCCCCTTAGCCTTCAGGCCCGTTAAAAATAGTTATGGATACTCAAGTAACCAAAGAAAAGGTCCCTGTTGCAGGATTGATTAAGAGACAGAGACGCGAGCAAGACGAACAGCGCCCGTGGGTCCCATTGGAGAGCTTTCTGCACATTTTCACTGGGGAATACTTATCCCGCCTGAAAGGCAAAGGATGGGGGTTCCAAGAGGAATTAATTGTGAGATCAGAACTGACCAGACCCGAGAAGGGCTCAGAACGCGATTTTTGGGTAAGCAACAATATGTATTATAAGCCCTTCGAGGAAGCCCTGGGTATAGTGCGCTAGTTTGTCGCGATCTTTCACAAAGGTATTCATTTGTATGGTCAACAGGCCCCACCATATTTGGAGACAGGAGTTTTTTATCAATTTGTTGATGAGGTCACAGACCCTCGAAGCGTAAGTCATTTGACTCAAACTCCTTTGGACAAATTTGAACGATTTAAAACCTGTATATCAGATAAAAGGCTTGATTCTCCCCATAGAAGGCGTTGTTTCAAGGCGCCCTATCTTACTACAAGTCGTCACTGTCGATGAAGAACCACTCGGCCCCTTGGTGGCAAACCACATAAAGGGGATGTGCGGATTCGAAGGCTCTAGTCAAGATTGGCCCATCCGCTTTCAAGATCCAAACCTCAGGTTCCAGCTCTTTCATTGGGGCAAGTCGAAAGAGGGATGGATATCAATAATCTCGAACCTCGAAAGAATCAACGACGAACGCAATGTCTATATGTATCCAGCGTCTTCCCAGGCGTTGTATAAAGAACTAAAGTCCATAATGGCCAGGGCGGCTGCTGACACCACTTGAATCTGAATCATTTATTGGGTTTCTACTGTTGTTTTGTATACAAACCCTAGTTATATACTCCTCGACCCACACAGACCCACTCACTCACCTACATGGCTCACTGATCACCACCCATTATGCTGCCGTCTCTCCTTGATGCCTCAATGTCCTTCCCCTCGCCTCGTCGTTTCTCTTTTCTCATTCTGTTTGGGATACGTCACAAGTACATGTACATGTGTCTATATCAACAGAATAAATTATGTTTAATGTTCGTTGGATGCGCGATGCTTCTGATGCATCCTTCAAGTGGTGGGCTCAACAGATCCATGAACGCGTTCGTAGCATCCCCATGCGTTTTGGGGGCAAGGTTGCCCCGCATTGCCTATCCCAATTGCTATGTAATGCAGGAGGGGACAAGGTGAGCTTCCCACCCCCGTCGCCGTTTGTTTGTTTGATCGTGCCCGGGGAATGGGAGCCAGGGGGCGTCTTTTGCCTTTGCCTTTGCCTCCAGAAAGCATGAAGGCACCTGAGGTGTGTTTTCATCTGCATTCACGCCTCATCTCTTTTTTCTCTTTTTGCTCATAGCACTTGGGCATAGTGTCGGTGGACATGTCGTGTCTTTTACCTTTAATTTGCGCGTCCACTAGTAATGAGAAGACATTAAACTAGGGCTGCATGTGTGTCTCTCCACCCACATGCAATGGTCCTTGCGCTCCATCTTCCTCCATCTCTGACTTTCCTTCGATTTTTTATGAACGCCGACAGCTAGCTGATCAATCTCCACAATAAAGCTACACACCCAAATCCAACTCCTACAAGCCCTACAAGCCTACAAGCCCAACGCCCCCTGCTCAAAGCGGTCCAGGAACTCGAGAGGGGGTGCAAGAATCTGGATCTATTGCTCAAGGGCACGCAGAGAGAAAACAAGAGGTGTATAGCTAAACTTGAACAGTATGTGTTGTCTCTTTCGCATTCAATCTATTGTTGTTGCTAATAAACCTCCTCTCAGTCATTACTAGGGCAAATACGAGAGAAAGGTTGCTGGCACGAGAGTTGGCGAAACTTCAGGGGGAGGATTGGCTGGTAGATAATTCTTGTCAACCTTCCATTAGACCGACTGCCTTGCTCCAATGTATACACAGATGTCACTAGATATTCTATCAGTACAACTACAATACTCCACTTCTGGAATTACCAACAACTCTCACCCTCACTACCCCCCGCCAATGAACATAAACAACAACAACAATCATAGTAGCAACAACATCAATACGACGCAGTTGGCAGCGGCACGTGTGGAGCAGGTGAAGATGTTGATTTGAGGAATAGAGCAGCGGTTGCAGGTTTGTGAGGGAAATTTGCAGAAGACGGCAGAGAAGACAGAGAGCAGAGAGTGAGATGAGTAGGGCCATTGAGCTGGCCTAACATCATGTCGATGCTTTTGGGTGCATCAATCAGCTTCAGCACCACGTAGACGAGCACCGCGCAGAGCCGCAATGATAGACCATCAAAAGAAAAAGGGGGCGTCGCCAGGGCAAGTATCAGATTGATCTCATTCCATCCGACAAAGGGATACAACATAAGAAATCGTGAAGGTTGCTGCATGCGGCAAGGGCGGAAATTCACACTCGATCTACATACATAGTTCCGCGTGGAGCTTCCTTATGGGATGCACCTCGTCAATCGATCCAAGGGGATGACCGGATCAGCATGTAACACTATATAAGACCTGACCTACAGGCTACATGTAACATAGTACATCAGTTGCGTTGAGCCGGTCTCACTCGCATCCACGCCCCACGCCTCACCTATCGTTTTTCTGTTGGCGTGCTATGCTTACTAGCCGCGCCTCACTTGCTCTACTCTTTCCCTTGACAACAGCGCTGGGAGCTGTTGTCCCTTCACGTCAGCGTCAATCCCGCCATCAGTTCCCATCCCTTGGTGAGGTTCTAGATGCTCGAGCTGGGACAGACTTTACGGAATACGGGCCTGATCTATTCGGCGGCACACCCTCCCATTCATTATGGGACTTACATGTCATTGCGTCTGTGGAGAAAACCCCTCCACCGACAGAAAATAACCCAGGAGAGGATGCTGCGAGGGTGAGCTATCTTACCAAAGCGTTATTAATTGCCTGAAAACTAGCAGCGGCGCCAGGCTGAACTAACCCGGGTAGACGAAATACAACTGGCAGATCATCGCGTGGATGAATCTGATTTTAACGCCGTGAGTTACCTATTTTAAAACTGTTTTTTGACTTGTCTTGAGGGTGACCAATTGTGCCAGATCAACCCAGGTGTGGATGGGGTAGGACCAGTAGGGGAATGCCTAGATGATTCTGTGAGTCAACTATTTTATAAAAACTGCTACGGCTGGTCCTAAAATTATGCCAGATCGACTCAAAAATAGATGGAAAACGATCACTAGAAGAATACCTACAGGGTTCTGAAAATCACCAATCATGCCAGATCGACTCAGACACCGACCATGAACGACCCGAGAAAGCTCTGGTGATAGGATCAACGTCGCCTCTCATAAGAATGGCATCCGCGACCACAGACACCAGGACTAGTACAAAGCGGATGAGAGTAGAAGAAACTACTCGCAAGAGACTGCGAATGGGTTCTACGGTTTTTAATCTCGACAATGTGAGTTATTAAATCATAGTCGTCTTCCAATATGTTCTTGAATCCCCCTGAGCCTTCAGGCCCATTAAAAATACTTATGGATACTATAGCAAAGGAAAAAATGGTCCCTGTTGCAAGATTGGTTGAAGGGCACGAGCGGAATCCGCGGTGCAACTGGGTCCCATTGGAGAGTTTTCTGCACATTTTCACCGGGGAGTATTTATCTTGTCTGAAGGATCAAGGATGGGGGTTCCAGCAGGAAAAAGTTGAGAAGTCCAAACTGAGAAGCTACCAGAAGGGCTCGGTACATGACTTTTCCATAAGGAAACTCAGGTTTTATAGGCCCTTCGAGGAAGCCCTGGGCTTAGTACGTCAGTTTCTCGTGATCTTTCAGATATTGATCAATTTGTATGGTTAACAGCCCACACCCCTTTTGGAGACAGGAGTTTTTTATCGAATGGCTGGTAAGAACGCGGACCCTAAGGATGTAAGTGATTTGATTCAAGCTGCTTTGAACAAAATTGAACCCCTACCAGGCGTTAGGCTTGATTCTACCCCTAGATAGTTACGATTCGAGGCTACCTGCCTTGGCAGAAATCGTCAAGGCCGATGAAACACCAAACGGCCCCATCCAAGTCAAGTTGACATGCATTATAAACGGAATGCACGGACCCAAGGACCCTAATAAAGCTTGGGTCATCCCTTTCCAGAACCCAGAGCTCAGGTTTCAAATTCTTCAACGGACGCGTAGGAAGAAGTCGAGTCTGAAGTTGGACGACCTCCAAAGAGTCGACGACGAGCGCAATGTCACTATTTCGCCAGATGCGCTCGCCTCGTTGATTAATCTTCTTAGACAAAGTAGGCGCCCGAGACTGAGAGGATCGAAAAAAAACCAAAGCGCGGGCGATGGCACCAGGTGGCAAGCGGACTTGCGTGACATTATATTGGATTAGGGTCTGACTTGTCAGTTGTATACCAATCCTACTTATAACTGATATGTACTACTCGACCCGCACAGACTCACTCACTCACTCACTGACCTACGCGGCTCATTCTCCTCCCTTTCTTGATGACTCAATGTTCTTCCCCTTGCTTCGTCATTGCTTTTTTCTCATTTCTATTTAAAATATGTTACATGTACATGTATATATATCAACAGATTAGGAAGGAAGGAAAGAAATCACCTTTGTAGTTTACGTTGATTGTTCATTGCATGCGCGATACCTTCAAGTGGTGTAATTCTAACGAGAGCGGTGGCGTGGACAATGACCACAACAACAGTAGTACCAACAATGCCAATGCGCCGCCGATGGCGGAGGGGCGTGTGGAGCAATTGGGGATGTTAATATTGGAAATGAAGCAGTGGTCGCAGGTTCGGGAGAAGCTGGAGAAGGTGGTAGAGAGATAGACAAGGCGGAAAGTGAGATGAGGAGTACAGTCGTTTAGCTGCTCTACCTGCCATACCGTCGCGTCGAAGCCGTACATAGGTCTATTGACCAACTTTGAAGCATCAAAATGGGTGCTCGCGCATGAGCAATGCCTATGAAGCTTTGCGCCTCGTCCAGACTTACAGCGGAGAAGCTTTCATGAAATAGCTTCATCTGGATTTGACTGCAACAATTATATTTTTAATTCTATACAACTCGCACGACCTGCACTCTTACTAGCTGCTGCTTGTTGACATCCACTACTGAGGGTTACACCAACGATCCGCGTGACCCTGGCTTTCATAAAGGACATGACCAACCATTATTGCTAGAACACTATGGCCACGTTCGACTGCTTTGGCGGGTTCCTGGACGGCGTGTGGGCTAACATATAATATTAAACAGAAAGAGGTGTTCTCGATGTCAAATACACAACAAGTCGCGAATGCAAAAGGACGATAAACGAACAATGCTTATCGTGTGTTGAAAAGGATAAGTAGATTGAAAAATGAAAGCCAGGGAGGGAGGCTCGCAACGCATTTCTCTTAGTGCCTTCGGTCATCATAGCCACGACCACCTCTGTCATAGTCACGTCCTCCGTATCCGCCTCCACGTTCTCTGTCCCTATCACGGTCCCTATCACCACGGTCATGATCACGGTAACCTCCACGATCATCCCTTCGGTCATCGTAGCGTCCACGTCCACCACGGCTACGGTCGTCATGATCGCGCGAGTAGCGGCTGTCGTAGGGACGAGGGTCATAGGGCCGCTCATCTGGCAGCGCTTGTTTGAGTGTTAAAACATAAAACGAAACGAGATAGAGCAGCACTAACATTCATGGCGCTTGGGTGGGCCGTAGTAGCGTCCTGGAGTAGGAGTCCTGGCGCGACCGCGCCGAGCCTAGTAAAGAGTAGATGTGTTGAGAATATCAGGTTCATGTGTGTGAAGTGGTTACGTCTACCTTTTCTACATTGATAATCTTACCCATGAAGTCGGTGCTGTTGAGTGCGGTGATAGCGGCATCGGCTTCCTCTGATGACTCCATTGTGACGAAGCCAAAACCGCGCGACTCGCGTGTATGGGGGTCGTACATGACCGAGGCTTTTTTGACCTGGAAAAAGTAAAAAAAAAGACCAGTTAATTGGAGTAAGAACTGTTCCAGAAGTGTTGACCACATACTCTGCCAACTTTAGCGAAAGCAGCCTCGAGGTCACGAGTTATAACTTTATTGCTAAGTCCAGAGACATGAAGGTTGTTTCCGGGGTTATTTCTATCAGTATTCGGTTGAGTTTGAGGTTCAGATTAAGGAGGAAAAAAGGCTATGACTTACCCTCGGCCGCCCTCACGGGAAGCACCGGGGCTCCTGCTTCTGCTTGAACGCCGTGGGGCGTCACCTCTATCTCTGTCTCTGTCTCTGGGTGAGCGACCACCATTACCACCGCCAGGAGGCCATCCTTGATCGTCGGTGACCATGGCACTGCCGTTACCCATTCCAGCATCGTGGGTCGGGATACTAATACCGCCGTTTGTGGGCGCAATATCTTGGTTCGACTGCCAGGCTGGTGAAGACGAAGGAAAAGAAAGCAGGGGGGAAAAAGCAACGTCAGGTCGTTATTAGGGTGCGAACTGAGGATGGGTGCGACGAGACAGGGATAATTTTTTTTTTTGGAGGCGTGGACCGTCAACTTTTTGTTGCCGACAAGAATAGGTGCGAAAAATTGAGGTTTGTACTCGAAAATCGAAGAAATGAGAGAAATTTTTATAGTTCTTGCCATAAAATGAGCTGAGCTCTCAAGAGAGGTGGCTTTTTTTTTTGGCATGCTAGCCTTGAGCCAGCATATGAGAAAAGGGACTCGTGAAATACAGTCGAACTGAATGTTGAGTGCTGATAATATACTGAATTTTGGCGGAGACAAGTGGTGGTTGCCGTGGGTGATGCTGAAAACGTACCGTCTTCCATGGCTGACTGTTGTTTAATAGTCTTTTCTCAGCTGTTGCTGGCTGTGGGCTGTTAGGGGAGTCGTCGTAGTCGTCGTGGGTGTTGACGGGTAAAAGTCACATTGTATTATGTAACCCTTATTTAGCACCGGGTGGCGTGAGAATATTAGTACTTCCCATGTCTGATCAGAGCTTTGCTGCAGAACAGCTGCTAGAACTATTACTTCAACTCAAGGTTAGTCAAATAACGCGATTTAAATCTTTTAGTCTCACTGTATAGCCTAGAAAACTACGCCTGCTTCAGCTCGGCTAATTCTCAATGGACAACCTCAAATAGCATATGCTCTGATGACGCTCATGGTTACCATGAACGCGGTCAATTTTGATGTCTTCCAGGTAAAAACAAACCACAGAATGAGATATCTTGAAATGTCAAATACAGTTTTTTCCTTAGAAAATACTTGCAGAGTATGGAAGCAAATCAGCTCCGGCAACACAAGTACCAGCCCCCAACGCCCCTCCAAACTCAGCTCTTCCCCCGACATCCCAAGTACCTACCCCCGTCCCAGCTCTTCCGGCCCATCTTCATCCCCAATCTCAACCATACCGCACTGGTACTCCGCCTTCTCAATCCTATCCTTACCCCAACGGCAGCGGCCCGTCTCAACCACAGCCTACTTTCGCCCCACCGCCGCCATTCACGTCTGGCCAGAGCTCAAACTACGGTTATTCTCAACCGCAACCACAAACCTCATACAGTTACCCTGGATATGGCACGCCGGCCCCAGTGCCAACCCCACCTAATCCCAGCATCATTCCTGACACCCTTGCTGCTATCCCGGATGAACAAAAGGTGCAAGCTTCGTTCTTCTGGTCAATGAACGTCTTTACTTACAGGCCTGTAGGCATTGATTATGCGTGTAATAACAATGACGCCCGAACAGATCAACTCGCTTCCTCAAGCCGAACGTCAGACATATATCCAACTGGCAAGTGCATTTATTTTTAACATCCTAAACACAACCTGATACTGGCGTTGATCAGAGAGCCACCCTCGGCGTGCCAACCTAGATCTTGCCAACGTTTTAGATCTAAAATTACGCTCGTCATTTCGGCGCAACTTCTCATGAGCTGGTCCAACCACCAATGATACTAGTCATTGCATGGGATATCAACTTGTTCCCAATCCTTGGTTTCAATGATGGCCAGAGGCACTCACATACACATCTAGCTAACCCCGCAATAATGGAATGAATAGAATTAAAAGGAAAATTATGCAGTCATGGGTTTACTACTATCTTTTTGAGCTAAATTTTCCAAGTCAGCTAACTTGCACTGTATGTAAAAAGGGCGAGATGAACACACCCATGGTAATTCTATCACCCAAAGACAACGCGATACCCTGTGTTTTACTGCGAATGCGTACATGACCAGTTATGGTTCCTCCCTCCGTCCTCTCAATGCTCAAGTTGGCCAGCGCATCCTCCCCTAAGTACCTTGAATCAACAACGGAACGAAGAACAAACAAAAAAAAACTAACCAAACAAACTGCGAGCATACATATTCGCAGACAAAAAGTCACAATCGCCCGAAGTCGCGCCATCTGGTGTGAGACACGACATATTAGTGGCCTGCATAACGTGCTTGAGGTATTCGCGGGGATCACTATAGCATCACCAGGTCATCTCAGTATTTTCCAACAGTATGACAAGTAAGGCCGGACGAACGACATAGGGTAATTGACGTTCACCCTATTCTCCCACTCAAACTCGGTCCACATGCTACGGAACTGGAAGTTTTCGTTAGTGTTTAGTGTTAAATAGAAAGAACTTAAATGGGGAGGACTCACCTGTGCCTCATTACAGTACGCCGGTTTGATATAATCCATTATGTCGATGTGAATATCGTTTAGGATCACGCACGCCTCGGACATATTCGGACCCTCCCAAAGGATACTACCAAAGATAACGCCGGTCTCTGTGGATGATACCTTGATAGTTGCTTTGATACTCTGGAAACCGTTGGGCGCGATCGTGTACACTGAGGGTCGCTCGACGATTTTGAGGTCCCCCAGAGTCGCAAAGTCCAAGCACAAATTCTGTAGGGTGTTGGTCGTTTGGTTTACAAGAAGGACATCTGCGTAACAAAAATTCAGCAAGGTAAGACATGATGTGCTAGAGTGTAATAGAGCAATTCACCAAGCATGATATCGAAACCGTGCATCTTGACGTACGCTTCAGCGTATATAGGGTCAGAGAATCCTTCAAGATTTTCGTGCTCAGCCTCAGGCATGTCTTAGAAGAAGAAAAAGTTACCAGTCAGTTGTGAGATTCGTTTGAGGTTCGACATAAAGTCCTCATGATGCTCTCCAGCACCAGTCGCGCGGCCCAAATCTTCCTCATACTTTTCGACCAATATAAGTCTGATACCAGCATGTCATGCGGAACGAAACTTACGTCAATGGCGTCGTCGGCAGTCTTTTTAGAAAACTGGCGAAAAGTAAGGAGATCGTCAACTTGTACGACAACAGCTTTTGTCGTCTCCATAGCCTTCTTTTCAGCTGCTTTTTTCTATAAGTGGGAACGAGAATTGTCAGCTAACGTATGATACGGCGTCAGGCTGAGCAGTGCACCTCTTGAGCACCAAGCATCTTAGTGAATGCGGTCTGAGTATCTGTTAAGAAGATTTCCTGGACGGCTGGTTGTTCTTCCAGCTCGCTGAGGGTCTGGATACAGTTCATAATGCGCTCGTTCGAATCTTCGTCGATCTGGACGGTCACAAATTTCGATTGGCCAACTCGGATGACTGAGGTCATGATTAGCATAGCCTGTTAGTTGCAAGAAGCAATAGATAATAGTTAACAAGCTTCCATCTCCCAAATTTGCGATACGATACCTCTGCCCGTAGTGTGTTCGATGCACTTGAATCTTGCGAGTTTTTGGCAAATCGGAGAACCAGTTTTGTAAGTGCAGCGGCCAGCACCGCACCAGTAAAGAAATCTCCGCCAAGAATCAACGTTCGTAGTGGCGGCTTTGATGCTGATTTCACCGCTTCTAGTCGTGCAGCGGTCGTGCTGGAGTAAGCCGTCTCCGTTGCATATGTTCCATCTGCTAACACCCGAGGTCGCCCAACGTTTTCGGTTTTGGTTTTTTCTTTCTCCTTCTCCTCGCCATCCTCAGCCGTGCCGTTTTCTACTGTGGTGTCGTCAAGTAGCTGTTGTTCTGACGCAAGTATAGGGATTTCGCCAAGCACTTTACGGATTTCACGCATCGTACTCTGGATATCAGCGATGGTCTCGACGTATTCACCAAGAATCCAAAGGACTCCTCTGAAAACCTTGCCAGATTTTATTTCAGGTAGAGTAATAATGAGCTTCTCAGTGATAGTGGATCGAAGGTGAGGGAATTTCTCGACGACCTCCCTGCGTTCTGTTAGATTTGTGTCTGTCATCAAACAAGGAACTCCTACCGAACAAAGGAAACAACATCGAGAGCGGACGGATTGTTTGAGTCTCCAAGAAATTCCATCAAAGCATGCACGACGCTAGCAGCTACTTCGGAAAACTTGATTGCAGTAACATGAATTGACTGTATCAACAGTTGCCGATATTCGGGTGCCTGACGATAAGTGTCAACAGGGGTGTCCTGGTCGCTAAAGCGTGAAATTTGACCTTCTCATAATCGGCTTCTTGAGTCCTCTGCAGTTGCTTTTTCAAGAATAAAACGACTTCCTCTACATTCCGGCTTGATGTCATGCTCAGCACGATAGCCATTGCCTTGCGGCGAACCTCCATATCAGCACTGTAGCCACAAGTCAATGAAGCGAGAAATAGAACGGAAAGATATGCATACCTTGAAAGTATTTGTAGGACATCCATGATAAGACTATCTAGAATGTGACCATGCTTCGATCGGAGGGAGTCAAGACGATCCAGAACGATGAGCTTCACGTTATTGTCAGACTCCTTGATTACCAAGTTTACAAACGAAGAAGCAGCAGCTATACGGATTGAGGTTATAGAAAATTCGACAAAGAAGCGACTTCATACCTTTAATAGCAGCGGGAGCCTGGGTCAGCGTTGTCAATGTTGTCGCAGCCTCATATTTCACGGCATGAGAAGAGGTTTCAAGTAGTTCAAACATGCATCGGATATACCGTGGCTGAGAAGAAGATTAGAGCGAAGTAGTAAGATATCATATTTCCACGAACCCGGTGGGCTGAATCATTCTTGCAATCTGATCTAATAACTTCAATTATACTCATTTGCAGCGATTCTTCGAGAGATGGAATGGTGTCGTAGATGCTGAGGATATACTCGACTGCTTTTGGCATGGAGCAATGGGCAAGGAACACGAACGCATTCCGTTTGCACGTGGAGTCGGTTTCTGCAATAAGGAACGTGTGCATGAGTTCTGGCGCATCAGGTATGAGGTTCTCAAATTCGCGGTAGATGGCAAATATGGCAAAAACGGCGTTCTTCCGGACGTATGAGTGTCGATGTTCGAGGCAGGATCGACATGTTGGGACTAGCGGTTCCAAAAGTTCCGCATCTTGTGAGATTTTTTGAAGAAATCGTAGAGTAGCACCACGAATGTACTCGTTGGGATGTTGCTATAGCACAGGTAAATTTGCTAGTTCATTGCCAGGACTATGACATACCAGATCGTTTCGTATCGCGTTGCTTTAACGACGCGATGATAATCAGCGCACATGGCATATATAATACTAGAGCGACATACACAACAAGAATCATTTCCTGCTTCAGCTTGCCACTCTCGTCATACTTTGGGCAGACCTCCCAGTAAAAATGCAATAACTTCTTCAGCTGCTTGTTACGCGAAGGCAAGACATATTGGATAATCGGCATCATTAACGTTGGCTATTGATTTTTCGGTCTTTGAATAAGCCTCCATCAACAGTATCATTAGAAAGGAGAGTCTCCACCTGAGGGTTTCCGTTGATCGTAGAAATGATAATTTTGCGCAACGTGTCGAGTTTGACTTCATCGGAACCTTTTTCCAACGCTGAGCGCAGTTCCGCGGCAGAAGGATACTCTGCACTAGACTCAAACACAACGGTATAACATGAAGAGTCTAGTGAAGCCATGACAGGCGAGTCGCGACGACGAGATTTACGTAGAAGTAGCTGTGAGAATATTGGCACTGCATCACACAAACGTTAGCCTTGGATTGTAACATGCCCAAATAAACACTTCCAAATGTGCCATCAAGGAATACGAAAACACATACATAGTCGAAACATAATAATAATTCTACGTCGCGCGAAATGCACCAGTGGTTTCGATAAATCTGCAAAAAACTTTATGCACCCCTCTATAAACAAACCCGAAGAACCTGCACTGCTTTGTGGAGAAAGCGTTGCGGGTAGACATTTTAGTAAGTGTATACCGGACCACCCTAACACAGTCACCGCGCCATTATCAGAAATAGAACGAGCTCATGCTGCCTGTCAAATAAGTGGTCATATTCACAAAAGGGCCAACTATTCTCGTGAATATCGTGACAAGGAATTGATTGGTACTTCTGATGCTAGTACCATTCGAGGGAAGAGAGTTGTATCTTGGATGGAAGGAAAAGGCGAAACTATCACTCGGATGATAAGTTACGCCAGATGAGCCATACACCATTACTGCCCATTAAGTCAGAAGTTCTACCCATCCCAAACCTTTATATCTTATTGGAGCGTCAGAGCCATCAATGCCCGTCGATGGTTTGAAAAGCAAAGGAATGTACTATTCTCTTTCCGTATGAGCCAGACAACGGGAGCGTAACGGCATGAGAGATGTGTATATCACGAAATTTCGATGATGGTCATCTAAGCTTTGTAGCAAGCGTACAACATCCTACCAGTGTGATAAGCGACGCTTGATAGCAACTATGAGCGAGTGTGATCAAGCATTGTAGGATTATGAAGTTGAGAGTTTAGTGAGAATAGATAACATCCATGTAATAATACAGATTTATACATCTTTTACTGGTCACAAGAGGCGCCAGTGGCGGTCCTTTTTGGGCTTGATGCAATTTAAGGCGACTCGGGTGTCATAGTAATCAGTGATGAGCTCCATTAGGACATCGGGATCAATTTCAGTGTTACTGAGTTTAGCCATTGCCATGAGTTTAGCCATTGCCATCACTGTGGAAATTATGGGATCGTATGCTGGGGGGAGGGAAGCGGTAATGATGGAAACATATTCGGAGTTGCTGAGTTTGATGCCAAGGGAGGAAAGCTTCTCGTAGTAGTCCGCCAGGATTTCAAAGTGATTGCGCACATCATCATTATTGTCACACATCAGAGTTCACATCCGCCTCTTCACAACATCCACCGACACGAATGACTTTTTCTCGTAAATCCCAACAACTGCCGCCCACACCTCCCTTGCCGTCGTCTTAGTGCAGATCTTGTTGAAAACTG
>JABCKK010015984.1:0-14843 GCA_018221785.1 Calocybe gangraenosa | reverse complement strand
ATATTCTATCCAACACACTTCTCTTATATACTACATCTCTACTACCCTAGGTAACACTAACCAGAGTATAGAAGTATATACAGAGACCTAAGTAAACAATAACCAGAGTATGGAAGGTGGCACAAAGTAGAACAGAGTACTATCTACAATGAGGGATGTTATGTGGGTCAAGTGGATCAAAGTAACAGGATAGGAGTAGAACCAATACTAAGGATCTAAGCAAGACAAGATTTGGGAATGGAGATCCCCTAACAGTTGCAACAATGATTGCAGACTGAGCAAATATGCAAGTGGCTCTAAGTAGTGCACTAACAGATCCACAATGGTACAAGAACTGTTGAACAAAGATGAGAGCTAGCAGGGAGAATCCTAAGTATATTCATGAAATAAAGAACAGCTAGCTATGTACTCACCTAGCAGGGAGAATCCTAAGAGAAAGTGTTGGATTCTCCTGCTGCTAGGTGTACTCTATTTATAGTGAAGTAGACTGTACTATCTCACACCTTGCTATGTCTACTTGTGTGGAGCATCTGCTGGCATCTGCTGGCATGCGCTGGCACAGGGTGGTACATTCTGCGTCAGCAAAGGTGTCACAATTGATTGGAGTGTAGTAATAATGGTTGCGTGGTGTAGGGATGTGGCGCATGAGATGTGAAGAGTGTTGCCTGTAGGTATTGGTCCATGTGAAGTAATAGTACCATTAGAAAATGAAATGAATAAAGTACTATGTGCAAGTTAGGGGCTGGATTGGGTGTCCCCTAACACTCACCACATTTTGCATGGGAGAGGTGAGTTTCAAGTTGGGAGGGGGCTAAATGGGCTTCATTTTTCAATGTTTTGGCTGGAATCTGTATCCTCAGGAGATATGATTCAAAAAATGCTACATTTCCTACAAGATTCAAAATATCCAAAGAGTATTTGAAAGTTTTCTTGGGGAACCATGATCTATATCAATCAGGGAAATTTGCATTACTTAGTACAAGACATATTACATTGGCCCATGTTTCTCCAAGAAATAGAGGTGATCATCAGCAGTGTCTTCCGCCATAATCATGCAGTTGCACAATTCTGATCATTGGCCATCAGATGGAGCAATTTACACTGCCAAAAAAAATGACTTGAAGTTTCTCTGAGCTCTTGGAATACTCAAGCATTTGGCCCAATGTGATATGCATGTCAATGTCATAGAATTGTACATTCAGCTTGCAGATTTAACCACTATCACCTGTGGATGTACATACGCAGATACGCACATTTGATGGCAAATAACCGGATCTGAGAAAAATGAAGCAGATAAATAACGTGCTTCTATGGGGAAAAAAAAAAAAAAAAAAAGTACTCTCTCACGGTGATAGATCTCTTACTAGGCCAAGTTTCTGATCACCATGTTGTGTCAAAGCGATCAAACCGTCAAAGCGATCAAACAACTTTTGGACCTCTTTGGACCATCGATCACTTGGAACACTCAAAGTCAAAGCTGGCCCCGACCCTCCGTCTTTGAACACAAAAGAACAAGGAGTGGCCCGAAATGGCCAAAGAGTCAAAGCGATACTCTTTGATTTAAAAACCCGTAGTCTATGAACGCAATGAAGGCTAGACTCCCCCCCCCCTTCTCGCTATCTTGTTACTCCGCATTACAGTCACCTTGAGTTCTGCAGTAAATCTTGGAAAGAAATCTAACATCAACTTGACTTTTGATGTTCCCTCTGAGTTTATCTGGGGATCGTTCATGGTTCCCTAAAGGTGTTCCTCTCAACACGTATGTCATTAATCATCATATATATGGCAACGTTCAACCCCTCTACTTCTACAGCCGCACGTCGATACCCGTCGATACCCACCGTCCAGGTCTCAGGCCCGGGCTTGGGCTCGGGCTAGGCCATGGACTCGCCACAGCACGCTGGTCGTCGAAACCTTTCGGTGGTTATCAAGTCCATGAAAACCTGCCCCCACGCGCACCCCTTACCCAACCCCGTGCCCTCCCCATGGAGAGCTTATTAGGGAGATACTTTGCGGCTTCTGAAAACAACACTAGCAATGCTGCAGCTAATCCTAATCTCCCAGAATCAATACCCAAGAACAACATCCCAGTCTGGAATGCTGATGACGGCAATTTCTCCTTCTCTCTCTCCCTTCCCCTCCAACCATCCACTGATTCCGTCACCGGCACTACTTCCAGTCGTGAACTAGCCAACCTGACCTGCTCGTTGATCCAAAGCCATGACGAGATCTTGCCCCGTTCTTCACGTGCTCGAACGCCCAACGAGGCGTGGCATCATCGTGGTCCTCCTGGGTTGCAGACTCCTGTTAGGGGACGTGGGTGTGGGTATATCAACAACAATAACAACAACAACAACGAAGACGCCCAATCTAAATTTTGTTTGCTCCCGCCCGTCTTTTCCTTATCCTCCTCCCACTCATCGGAAACCTCCGAGGATGAAGAGGAAGAAGAAGACTACGGCCAGGTCATCTGCATCCACAGCGACGACGCCAGTCGTCATAAACGTCCGCCTCTCCCTTACGCTTACGCTCCTTCCTCTCATACCCCCTCTACCTACTCCTACGCCTGCCCCTACACCTCTACCTGCCCTTCCCCTCCACCTCCCCTCCAGTTCTCCACACCGCACGGCCATGAGCCAATGAGCAGCAGCTGGTCTCCCTTCGATAACCTCTCCTATGAGGCGGATGAAGATCGTTATAGAGACGATGAAGAAGACGAAGCTGGGCAAGTTACGGTCGAGTATACAGAGGAAGTGGAAGGTTCGGCAAATAACTTAGATCACCAGTATCATCAACTTAAAGCGTGCACGTCCCTCGAACCGTCCCTCGCGAGCGCCATCTCGTCTTCAGTATTTCTTTCTGCTTTGTTTGAACATCACTCTCTTCCTCCTTCTGCGATTCCGAGGTCGGGGAAAGGGGGAAAGTTGGATATTAGGAAGAGTAGAACGCGGAACCCTTATGGCGTCCCACCACCATCACACTCACCACACGCGCAGCGCATGCAACCACAACCACAGCCACACCAACACCGAAGAGCGGCGCGAGGAGAGAGGACGATACCCCCATCTGCCACTACAGCGGCCGGGGTAGATGAATACAATTGGTTTTTTAGGGAGCGTGAGGGTGAGGGTGTGAGACAGAGAGAGGGTGTGGGTAGATATGGAGTCAAAAAACGCGGAGAAGAGGGTGGGGAGATGATGTTGTTGGACGGGAATGATAGTGAAGGCGAGTATAACTCGTGTGCGACACAATCCGAGCGTCGTGGTCGTGGTCGTGGAGATAACCCGTTTTACGGCTCTCGTTATGCCCCTTCTGATTACTCCAGCTCGTCCACCTCATCCTCCTCCAGCTCATCCTCGCGCGTATCTTCCCCATCGCCATATAAAAGCCTCACACAGGGGTCGACTATCTGGGCTCTTGATACTGGTGAGGCGCGTGCGGGCCTAGGCACGGGTTCCTACCGTCCTCGGTAGTCGTCAGACCTTTTTAGTTGGGTAGGTGGGGCGGTTACCTGTGTCTGAGGGCTGGGTGAAAATGGCACTCAGCAAGCTGACCGGATCAAATGTGACGAGATGGAACATGAGGGAAATGGTTTTCGGAAAAATAGCAAGCAAATGATATTCATATCTTCTTGTCTAGAAGGGCAGGTCACGGAGGTGGAATTGAAGTCCTACTTTGTTACTCTTTTCTTCCGCCATAAAACATGCATCATTGGTCATCGAAAGGCGGCGCCTATATAATTCCTCTGTTGCGTATTTTGTCTCTCTTTCCAGCGGTCAGAGATGGGTCCTCCTTTCGCCTGAGAAATTCATATAACCCGCGGTCATCTTTTACTGGGACTCGTGCCTTTAGAGGTTAAGTTTACAACAACGTGAAGTGGCCAATTTCTGCTTCTTCATTATCGATGACGCCGTCATACGTAGGCGTCGCTTGTTGAGGACTATCATTGATAGCCTGCAATTAATTCCTGACCAATTGATTCATGACTCTGCTTGACAACCAGATTCGTTGCGATTGATTGGGAAACACGTCGCACATAATACACCCATCTCGTAGGCAATTGCCTTTCAGTTGCGCCGCACCCATTCTTCTTGTTTTTTTCTTCTGGGTGGCTAGCAAGTTGCGCGTTCGCTGAATAGAATGTACCGTGCCGTATGCAGATCTCGGAAAGGCTCCTCAGACGCAGTTAAGACAATTTCTATCATAAGTAACCCTTTTCTCACTAGATATACAGGATGATTTCAGGTTTGCTTCATGCTCCAGTAACTCCAGTCGGAGATTGGTCCTCCGAGAAATTCATATAAGTCACGGGTATGTTTCACTGGGACTCGTTCCTATAGAGGGTGGTTTTCTTTCGACGAATTAACGACCACAATAACGTGAAGTGGCCGATGTAGCCGCCGGGGTCACCGTGCTCTCGACACGTGCGTCATCCCGTTCATCTTAAAACGCGTCATACAAACCCAAGCCTCCTACTTTTCAGTCGCCAGTCGTACCTCGATACCCGTCAATACCCACCCTTCTGTGTTTCAGACTTAGACTCAGCCTAGGTTCTGAGAATCGGCCTCGGACTCGTTAGCCCCGTTCATCAGGTGCTCGACCGCCCAACGAGGCTTATTGTGGTACCTGCAGACTCCTGTTGGGTGGACGTGAGTTTGGATATACCAACACCAACGAGCATAGCAGTGACGAGCTCATTCCAGATTGTCTTCCCTCCCGCCCATCTTTTTCTTAAGAAGAGAAGGCTGGTACATATGCTATCGACAGCGAGGAGGCCATTTACACACGCCCCCCTATACCTTACTAAAACGATTAATCAGCCCTATTCAAAAAGCAAAATATATGCCAGCCTTCGGGTTATGAATCTCCCCACGAGCCCACAGCACTCTTCAGCAGTGATTTTGTGACACTACAAATAATCTAATGAGGCTGTGATCATGGTCACGATCTGGATGGGCTTTACTGTTATCCATACGTCCTGTTAGTGGTTAAAAAGAAAAAGCAATTGATGAATAGCCTTTTTTTTCGTCCCAGAGGCCTGAAGTCATTTCGCCGCTTCTGATATTTCCGTTTAGTAATCGCGGCAAAATTAGCTATTCACGATTATAGCAACTGCAAGAGAGTATTTATAGGACGTGGGCAAGTCCGCATCTTCAGCATGGGGGCTAACGGCCAAGCCTTCCATTCCATACTTTGCAGAATCTAAGCTCGGCCCCCTGTAAGTGTACACCATTGCATCAGTTGGAGGACTGCCATGGCCTGCAGAGCATGGGCGTCGCTTATCTTAGACAAAGTAGCTGTTTACATCGAACGTTGAGGTCGTTCGGTGAAGCTCGGTTGTATGGATTCGATCATTCCAGCTTGGCATAGGTTACACATCACAACTTTGATATGAGGTGGCAATCTCGTCCAAATTGTCTGATGAACAATTTTCAGCGAAAACGTATAAAGCCCTGTCTGGTTCCGGGCCCTATTTCTCCAGCCGGTCTCACATTCCTTCCCACTTGTTTGTTATTTTCTCATCTTACGTCTAGCTTGATTTCCCTCATGGCCAACATCCGCTCAGCCATCTCAGCCTTATTCCTGCTTCTTTGTCTGACATATACTTTTGGAGCTATCATCCCATTGCTATCAGACGAAGCCGAATCAACGATTCCATCCCTTTCCAGACGAACAGAACCTCGCATTGAGCCAAACATCATCCGAGACCAGAAGATACTCAAGCTTAAACTTAAACCCGGTCAGGTTTTTCTGGTACTTTCCGACAAGCTATTTCGTTATGACATCGTAAGTTATCCCAAGCCCGATAACTCTTTTCATTATCCGTATTTCCTTCCAGCGTATTGAGGACAAAGAAGTTCGGGTCCCAGTGATACTTTTGAACTGTATCAAGGACTCCAACATGGCTAAAGTCGCAGTTCTAACTTACAAAGACCACGGCTATCGTTACATTGCTCTACCCGAAAACTACAAACAGCTTTTGTTCCGACCCATGTCTGCCGGAGATGGTGTGATGGTGCTGCAGCTGCTAATTTCCAAAGATCTGCTCCAAGGCTCTGTTACATTTGTAGGGGGCGTGGAAACTTTAGCAAGCGCACTCGACGCCGTAGCGCAAATAGCAGTGAAAGCCTCCTATATCAAGATTTCGGATCCCATGGCAGTGTTTCCTCGTCGATCTGTGAGCCATTCCGCTTACGTCTGCTGCCTCACTCCTCATATGCGTCTTAGGATCCCGCGTTTCCCGGATCTGACTTGGCAATACTAATACAATCCGACGGCAGACTGGATAAAGAACGTCACCGTCGCGTATATCCTACCGCACGCGTGGTCAAATGTGAAGATGCACCACCTGATAGCGTCGACATGTCAACAAGGATGAATCCCGCTACGGGGGAAGATTATGGCGACCACCACTATCTGCTTTTAGGGTGGGTTAGTGATGGAAGTTTCACGATATGGTCTTGTGATCCAATGCAAAAACAAAAAAACAAAGTACGGGCCACAGAACTCCAGAAGTGGGAGAAAAAATTTCGTAAGGGATCATGTCTCTCGAGCGTGGATTTGGATAAATGATAAATACACCTCAGACCTCGCTGATTCAACTCGTCCGAGTACCTTAATGCCTGTTCCAGACGCACCGGCGAACGCGGGTGAGTTTCTGTTCTGCTCAAGCTCAAAGGTTGCGGAATATAACCAAGCGGTCGCAGTCGCCAGTTCACATGTACCACATGAATCAGGTACCTCAACGTCTGGTGCACTGCGTGCAGAAAACCGTATATCACCCCCTCCCCAACCAGGCGAGTGTCAGCGCTATCTGAAACGAGCGTTGATAACTGACCTCCATCCTGCAGCTTCCCTGACAAATCCTATGTCTCTTGTCAGCTCACCGACCTCAGAGAAGCCGTCTGCTTCAACTCCGCAAAGCAAATCAGGGAGCAATAAAAGAGCTGCACCATGTAAGATACCAGATCGTACCTTTCCATTTCAAGCAAAAAATAACCTCAACCTATAGGGTCTTCACAGTCCGAGACTTCTGGCGAGGAACAAAAACGTGCTCGTCTCGGTAGGATATATATCACCCTTTGCGCATAGAATCGAAGAAGAATAACCGTTTTGCTTCAGGTACCTCAACGCCTGATGCACTGCGTGCAGAAAACCGTATATCACCCCCTCCCCAACCAGGCGAGTGCAGCGCTATCTGAAACGAGCGTTGATAACTGACCTCCATCCTGCAGCTTCCCTGACAAATCCTGTGTCTCTTGTCAGCTCACCGACCTCAGAGAAGCCGTCTGCTTCAACTCCGCAAAGCAAATATTTTGCGCTAATCCTGAACCCGGAGTAGCTTTGAACACTTGCATCTCGCCCGCGGGCGCGGGCGCGTTAACTTTAGCTGGTCATTCGTTTCTCAATCAATTGGTTTTAAAACGACAATTTTATGCGTATCACTAACACCTTTTCTGGTCTTACTAAGCCCATCTATGATTGACTTGATGCGGATTGAACCTAAATGACCGTATACAACAGGCGAAGAGAAAGTCAATGTAGGGACAGAAGCACAAATCGCGTAGAGCTGGAGTATACGTCTCCTGGGTGTATCAGAGAGCAAGCATCTAGGAACAAGCCAACCTTGGGCAAAAGATCAGACGATCACGTTTTGTATACCAGCAAACCAATGCTTGTAGAGCCCATCGCCTGTGATCACTGGAAATGGTGAGGTGCTTGCACTCGCCGTTGTCGCATCATTGTCGCATCAATAAATAGATTAGCTTCCAGCCTTGTGCACTCGGAACATCGAGCGTGCATGGTCCTTTCCATGTCGGTAAGTCCATTTCCAATACTAACAGGTACTAATAACACGAATACGACTAAGTTAATATCCAACACACATCTCAATACAAAAGTATATCAGGATTGTCATTCCGAATTGACAGGACTTACGGTTTATGCCTACCTCATCCCCATGACAATCATTTGTTTCATGTATACTGTGCCGTTCCAGAGTGGAGCATTATTATGCCATCCCTTTGGTTGATGAATATCTTCTGCCAATGGCTTACTGTTTCGTTGGGACCATGTTAATATTGTTGGTTAGTGTTCGAAACTTCGATTGTCCCTGCCCTCATTGAGTCCACGTTGAGTGCTGGGTAGTGAGCGCTGCTGTTTCCACCCACCGCGATGTCCCTCGTGTTTTACCACGGACGCAGGACGAAAAGGTTAGAAAAAAAAGGAGTTTATTCGAACAGCCACCAATTTGGAGATGAGCTTGACGGATTTCCCTCCGTGGGGGCGTTACTCTCCCTTCGGACAATCCAAGGAGGAGGGCGGATTCGGGGAAGGAGTGCAGCGACAGCGCTTAGGAAGATTCATGATAGAAGATAAAAATAGAATGAAAGAAAACGTGGCAGGCTATGCGCAATATATTTTGATACAGAGTCGACGCAGAGCTTGGAAAGAGATGTAAAGTCATTTTTTATCGTGAGGGACTGGCGATTAAAGAAATTTTAAAAAAAGACAAGGAAAATGAGCAGGGTTTGAATTTGAGTGCTCATGCGATGTAAGTACTACAAAGCTTCAGAAACTGAAAAAATCTGATGGAAATTGAGTCTATGCCATTGACGTCGTTAATTTAAAAAAGAAAAAATACATTATGTCTTGGGGGGTTTACATAGCAAACACCTCCGTATGAAGCCCAACCTCTCTCCCTTTACTCGCATAACGCGCAACCGTATTAGCCGCTTCTCTCGTCAAACCCTCCGGACCACTAGCGCACACCGCCAACCCCCCATGAAAATTCTCACTCGCAAAAGCGTTCGCTCGTGTTTGTTTCTCTACATCGTCGTCTGCCTTTGACTTGCCTTCACCTTCTGCCTCCTGAGGCTCCGTTCTGTCCTCACCGCTGCCGAGCGCCTCGTCCAAGCATCCGCAATCACACAAGTCTTCTTGGATGTCTTTGGGTGATCTGTTATCTGGGATATCGTCGACAGATAGACCGCCGAGGGCACCGACTAGCTGAGACATTTTGGGCCGCCCGCCGACGCGTATTTTGAGGCCGGGAATGTTCATATCTTCAGGAGCGCACATGCACGTGACATATATGGTCATGCGGAGGGATATGACAGATGATGGCGAGGAGGCAGTACGGGCTATAGAGCGTAGGAGAGGTGCGAACCACTTGATTGAGCCTTGTCGTAGTGTTAGTCACCAAAAATAGGGAATAGGAGTAAAATTCGCCTTACTGAATGAACGTGTACACCACACAAAATGAACCATCCTCGTTCTTGTCCTCAACTTCTGACATGCGTCCGAAGGAAGAATGGAACCCGCGACAAGTTCGTCTAATAGGCCAACGGTAAACGTCGCGCCACTTCCACCTGCTACCAGCAATACGCGCTCATAATCTGGTAAATCGAGAGAGCAGCCCCCGTACGGACCATCGAACACTACCTGGACAGGTATTGGGACGACCTTTCTCGGTATAGGCGGAGCCAGAATAGACGAGGCGGTCGAAGGGGAACCGCTTTGCTTTGCCACGTCTCCAGGGTCGGCTTCGGCGATATCATCATCAAGAGCTTCCTTCTCCCGCTTCTGCGCATAATGGTTGATTGCACGTGTCCAATCACCCACTACGCGAGCGCCAAGTAAGATCCCAGGTGTCGTTCCGCTCGTCAAAGTTGTGTCGGTGTCGTCATGATAGGCCATGACGTCTCTTGTCCGCACGCAAGTTGCTTGGTTAGCGGTGCCTTGGGTCGATGAGGGCGCACACATGATACTGAGTGGATGTGCCTCGAATGTTAGACCGGCGAAAAGGACACGCATACGCAGGTGTTGGCCTGCACGGAAACCGGTGTCGCAGTCTGGTATGTGGATCTAGAAACGTTGGAATGTTTGATTGGGCTTGAACGAGCAAAGGGAAGTAAAGAACATACGATGGTCATCTGGTTATCGATCCGGATAAGATGCGCATCTTTTAGTCTGAATCGACCAGCACGCATGAGGAGATCGAAAGCATAGAATGCGATGGGCGCGAAGATCCAGGGTGGCGCATAGATTGTATGGTAGCATATCGTGATAAAGAATGCGGGGACGGCGAGAAAGCTACAAGCAAGCGGGAGTCGAAAACGTCAAAATTGTATCCTTAGCTCTATACTTGAAAACTCACTGGACCCAATAGAAGATTCCCCAGGCCCACAGCCTCACAGGACGCAAGCTAGTCAACACGATGATAGACAGGACGCCTAGAGCTGCAACACCACTCGTCTCTTTCTGTTCCCCGATAATTGGCAATCCCCACTCGATATGGTTGGCGATCCACATTGAACCATGCAAGACCGCTGATAAGAAAAGTGTGCGACCGGCCCAGCGGTGAAGAGCATTGAGATGTATATATGAATAAAACGGGGGAAGGAGGAGTGAGAGGATGCTGTTTTTCGATGCTAGAAGAAAGACGACGGGTAGTTGGGCGATAGCAAGAAATCCCGCTCTGTTGGAATTGGAGAGGAGGGGCGCAGAGGTGCATATACACGTTAGGACGGTAGCGGCGTAGGCAGCAACCAAAATAACTAGAGTTGGATTGGTGCTATGCACTTAGAGACGATATGGTATAGCTTACATTGACCCGCATTGAGTCCAATACCGGGGGGAGTCCAATAAAAAGCTCCCCTTATTACCGAAGTCAGTCTTGCGCGTAAAGTCCGGTCCATCGACCGCTTATTTGTCGTTTGAAGTTCAGATTTACTGCGTGTCTTTCTACACGAATTCTTTCCTAGTTGATTGAAACTCCCAGTTTCCGGTTCTTGGTTACTTAGTCGGGCGTATCGGCCTCGCCAGTTCTCACTGATACCAAACGTTTGAGAAATCCACTTAGGACAGTTCCGAACGATTGAGGGAAGGGTCAAGACAACAAATAAAGCAAGCACAGATGTCCATGCGATGGTGAACTTGATTTGCCATTTTGGGTCCTCTACATATGAGCTATAGGCCTAGATCAGCATTGTGAACTGGAACCGACGTTATGGGTGTACCAACTTGTATTGCTGTAGCTCCTGGGGAATAACTGGAGGTGTCCCTGTGTCTGCCATTGGAGAGGATCAATATATGAGTAAGAGGACACCGTGGTGAGTGCAAGCAATGGTGGGCGATTCGGAACAAGCAGCTGGAGGTCAATCGTGGGAAATAATGATAATGATATTGCAAATAGATACAAATAAATGCTAGAAGCAATGCAGCAATGCACCAAAAAGTAATTGGCCCAAGTCAGCAAGACAGAGTCTTTAGATCTTCAGAAACTTATCAGTAGTACCATCGCACCCGTCCATTCATGCAGCGAACCATAAATGAAGGAGCCTGTTTAATGGATTGCATTGAGAGATTAAGCACCCGTTCCCGAGTCATTCCCCGAGTCAAACTGATGGTCAAAAAGTTTTTTGTCCATCCCCAACGGAGGAGGCTGGGCAGGGCTGGGAACGGCTGACTATGAAGGTGCAGGCCTGAGAGTATATGCATGCCCATGGAGATGACAGCGATTAGTCAAAGGCTGAGAGAGCATGGCAATGAGCCGCAAAAATAGTGTGAGATAGAGGTCGAGGGAGTACAAGGGAAGGCGATGAAACCACCAATTAGAACAGACCTGTATAAAGTCTAAGCCAGAATCATTGAACCTTGGGAAAGGCAAACGACTGCATGCGACCGTGGTATACGTCGTAAGGTAACGGAGATGACAGAGAGACGTTAAAGCGGTACGATGAGTAGGCGGGAAGTAGCAGGAACCATATATCGTGTAGTTGACGCGCTCTAGACTAGGTGCTCCGGTAGTTTGCTAGGGTCCTCAACAGGGCGTTAGCGCATATAAGTGCTGACGAGCTAGATTGAACATCCAAAAGGTACTTTTCAGCAGTAAGAGCAGAGGAGGGGAAAGTGAAAGGGGAACTAGGGGGCGGATGATGGTGATGGCAAGGAAGGAAGTTCGGAGGGAAAGGAGGAAAGGGAACTGGCGTCACCGTGAGGCTTTTCTGCGGCAGCATGGTGGCGTGAGAATTTACAACTGAGCCAATTCTTTCATTGGCTGACGAAGCAATCAGTAACTAATTCTCACGATGATGCGTCCTCATGCACTTTCTACCACTAAGAATGTATCAAAGTGTGTATTGTATTGTAGCAGTGAGCATAATTTACATTGCATTGATATACAAGGCGTCTCTTAGATTTCCTTCTGCATCTCAGCCCGAGTGGCATCCACAAATCGTCCATACATCATCTCACCTACACCGAGTCCAATGACGATGCTGAGTATGAACGAGACCTGGTATGTCCTACAGCATGAATCAGCTTCGGCGCCAAAATGTAAGCAGGAGAAAAGACAAACATGATGGCCAGCATGAACAACACATCAAATGTTACCTTGGCCCCATGTAGAATAAACCTTGCCCATGCATGTTCAACAATAAACGGCGCAACGGTTCCTCCACACATAAAGATCGAATCCCGAAGCCTCGGCCGTACCATCTTCTCTTCCTTTAGCTGGGCTTTGTGAGATTTGCGTCTGTTAACTAGTGTTCAGTCGTGAACTTAATGATGTTATATTTATAGACCTCACCCGAGTGGATCCTTAGCAATCGCCAACTCTATTCCCTGCCTTAACGCAGTCATCCATCGTTCAGCGATTCCAAGCATGAAAAGCCCAAGACAAGCAGCGAAAAGTGTGCTGCTCTTTCCTGGAACCCAACCATCAAACCAGAGTGTATCGCCGGGTGCAAAGTGTAGAAAGGCTGTCATGTGTCCGTGCATGAGCGACATGGGGCCATCCATGCTTGGGTCGAGGCCATTTGAATGTGAGTGTTGTGCAGACGCGAGTACAGCAATCGAGAGAAGAGTGAGAAAGAAAGGGAACCAAGCTGATGTGGCTGTCCTTGTTGTAAGGGGGGTCATTGTGCAGAGGGTATGCAGACCTATTGAGCTACTTTCAATGTATAGTAGTCGTTCAGAGCGATGTAAGGGTGTTTAGAAGACAGCAACTAGGCGGGAGGATAGAGTGTTAGGACAAAGATACGAGGGTAAGCGGAAAAATATTTTGTATCCGTCACGTGCCGCAACAAATAATAGTGATTCTCTGAGAAACTCCCAACTTCAAGGCCATCTTCCGTGTTAGTCTTGATTCTTACATGTGCGTGTCCCAGGAAATAATATGAACGTTGAAACATCTCTAACCTAGCACTAAAGATATATCCTTGGATACGAGGTATCATGCGGTGTTACCGGCAGCGACCATCATCAGGGCACAGCCACGCTCATTGCTAAAGACCCCTCTGAGCGTTTTGGCCCTTTCTCCCTCTTGTTTAACGTTGGCTGGTTCCAACGACGGCAGCAGGTCTCACACAAACCAAAGAAAATACCCTTTAATCACGAAAAGCAAAAAAGAAAAAGAATCTCAACGACGAAAATGCCAAACTACAGCCGTAGAACGTTCATGCCCTTCAATTTGCATAATACACCGTATGATCCGCCTACGGCTACGATTACGCCTACGCCATCATCTGCACCTATAGTCGATCCTCCCGCTCTGCCTCCGTCTTCTGATGTCAGAAACAGAGACGAGTCTGCTGCTGCCATCGCGACTGCGGATGCGACTGCTAGTGCGAGTCTGATGCCCCCCGGTTCGACCCGGAATGAAGGAGGAGGGGAGGAAGGAAAGATGGGGAGAGGCGCGCCGCGGAGGTCGGTGCTGGAGGTGCGGGCTGAGCTTGATGAGACTGTCACGATCATGAGGGACAATCTTCAGTCGTTGACAAGTAGAGGGGAACGTTTGGAGACGATGGAGTCTAGAACAGGTCAGGTTTCTTTTTGCATTTGGTTCCCTCCTATCCCCCCAGGATATTTACGGGTCTAACTTTTTCTTTTTTAGAGGACTTGATTGTTGCTGCGCGTGTATTTCGAAAATCGGCCCATAAGGTGCGCAAGGTAATGTTGTCCGCTCATTTTGGTGTCCTGCAATCCGATGACTTATCGCTATCGCTTATGATTTTAGGATATGTGGTGAGTCGCTGAATCAGACCAATCCCATTCAATTTGTTAACAAGCCCGCCCCTTCTTCCAGGTGGAAGGACTTCAAAGTGCGTCTCGTCTGCTGTGTGAATATCCCCCATTCGAGGGACTTACCCCAGTGTCCACAGATGCGCCTGATTATCGGATTAGCCGTATCCGTTGTCGTTGCGCTCACAGTTCTTTCAATTGTGCAAGCTGTGCGGCGCTCCAAGGCAAAATCACAGATTCAAGTGAACGCCAAAGCACAACCTCCACCTCAAGTCACACCCGAGGCTGTAGCCCCACAGTCTTGATTTCCCCCCAAGTTTCTTTCCTCGCTGTGGGATTCGCGTTGCACTTTGAACATACATAGCCCCTCTTATCTCGAAATTAGGTTCAATCAAGTAGTTCTGCACCACTTCGCTTAATGTTTTGAGAATAAAGAGTGCTTCTTTGTTGTGCTTCTTTGTCGAGCTCCTTCTCAGCGCATCAGAAATGATAGTCCCTAATGTGTTTACTCGATTCAGATGCACATGATCTTTGAGCACCTGCCCTGAGGAATTGGCAATGCGCGTTGCATAGTTTTGAGCCGCGCATTGACCGCAGCACGCGCACAGGGTTTCAGAAGATGACCGGTCTTGTGCAGGACCCAGGTGCCTCCCATCATAAACAATAGTGCCCGTGGTGTTTTTGCATTTCTCAGTTATTAGAATGAATAAAAGTCAAGTGTGTCTCTCTACATGACGGAGGGATATGGAAAGGGATTTATGCAGGATAGAGTAGAGAGACGGCGATTGTAGCCCTGCAAGAAGACAGCGAGAGAAAAG
>JABCKK010015983.1:0-14984 GCA_018221785.1 Calocybe gangraenosa | reverse complement strand
TCCGTTTTGAGGATATGACGGAACCTGGGACGACATTCCTCAAATACATGACGGATGGTATGCTGTTGCGTGAAGCCATGAACGACCCGGATCTCGGACGCTATTCAACTATCATCCTCGACGAGGCCCACGAACGCACACTTGCGACCGATATCCTCATGGGTCTCCTCAAGGCCCTCGCTCAGCGACGCCGCGATCTTAAAATTATCATCATGTCCGCAACACTAGATGCCCTCAAGTTCCAAAAGTACTTTGGACTCAAAGCAGACGCTCCCGCCCCTCTATTCAAAGTGCCCGGTCGCACGCATCCAGTCGAGGTCTTTTACACACAAGAACCGGAGCCGGATTACGTGGAGGCCGCTATCCGTACCGTTCTAATGATACATCGTGCCGAAGACCCCGGTGACGTTCTTCTGTTTTTGACTGGTGAGGAGGAGATTGAGGACGCGTGTCGCAAGATAAAGATCGAGGCGGACGATCTCGTGAATCAGGATCCAACAGCAGTCGGCCCGCTTACATGTATACCGCTATATTCATCTCTTCCTCCTCAGCAGCAACAGCGGATATTCGATCCACCCCCAAGCTCACGTACACCAGATGGCCCACCGGGGCGTAAAGTCGTCGTGTCTACCAATATCGCTGAAACGTCGTTGACGATCGACGGGATTGTCTATGTCGTGGACCCGGGATTCTCGAAACAGAAGGTTTACAATCCTCGTATACGTGTGGAGAGTCTGCTGGTTAGTCCTATTTCGAAGGCATCGGCACAGCAGAGAGCTGGTCGTGCTGGACGGACTCGACCGGGAAAGTGTTTCAGGCTGTATACGGAGAAGGACTTCATGTCAGAACTGGAGGAACAGACGTACCCAGAGATTCTAAGGAGTAATTTGAGTAATACAGTGCTGGAACTCAGCAAACTCGGAATCAAGGTCGGCTTTATTTCTTGCTGAGCTTGTACGTTCTCATGATAAACTGTCTGCAGGATCTTGTGCATTTCGACTACGTCGACGCGCCCGCGCCGGAGACGTTGATGCGTGCTTTGGAGCTTTTGAATTATCTGGCGGCTATTGACGAGGATGGCAACCTCACTCCTCTTGGTTCAATAATGGCAGAATTCCCACTTGATCCACAGGTTTAGTCCTTCGCTTACACAATGAAGCAACTTGGAATTGATTCAGTTTCTTCCTCTAGTTGGCCAAACTGCTGATTGTCAGTCCGGAGTTCAAGTGTAGCAACGAAATATTGACCATAACTGCCATGATGTCCGGTATGTCATCCGCGTCATTTAACTTGTTGGGTCAAGGGGTAAGACTAAGACTCTGACTCATTTCTTAGTACCCAATGTCTGGCTCCGGCCAAATAACCAGCGGCGAGAAGCAGATAATGCTAAACAGATGTTGACAGTTCCAGATGGCGACCATTTGACACTTCTAAACGTGTATAATCAATATGTAAACAGTAAGTATTCCAATTATCTGCCCACTTGATTGCTCTGCTGACACTATATTGCTCTCAGACAGGCATGACAAGAATTGGACATGGACAAATTACCTCTCTCAGCGTGCTCTAATGCAGGCTGAGAATGTGCGCGCGCAACTTCAGCGCACTATGGAGAAATTTGATGTCGAGCTTGTATCTCTCTCAGACGAACGGAAACTCTACCTCAACATTCGCCAAGCACTGGTCTGTGGGTTTTTTATGCAGGTTGCGCATAAGGAGGGCGAGAAGGGCAATTACCTCACTGTCAAAGATAACCAAGTACGGCTTCCCTACCCCCGAGTCTTGGCTCGATGTTCTGGAAAGCTGTGATTGACATTGACGCAAATTCTTTATTACTCAGGTGGTAGCACTACATCCGTCATGTGGCCTTGACACCCAGCCAGATTGGGTGCTTTTCAATGAGTTTGTGTTGACCACGCGTCCATATATCCGCACAGTGACCGAGGTCAGGGCCGAATGGTAAGTCCCCCCAAGTTCTTAACCAGTATTAAGGCATCAGGCTGCGTTCGCGTCTCAAGTGGAGTGCTGATTTTTTTTTGGGTTGCTCTAGGCTTATTGAATATGCATACAACTACTTTGATCTTACTTCATTCCCTGATGGTGAGACGAAACGTGCGCTTCAACGCGTTGTGAACAAAAAGTCTGGGAAAGCCCCCCCCACGCGCTTGGATACAAGTAATGGCAGTGGTAATGAAAAGAACAAAAAATCCTCGAAGTCTGCACACTTGCAGGCGGAAAGTGGTGGTGGCAACGGTAAGCCAGCGAACAAGAAACGCAAAACGGAGCAATAGCACTACAGCTGCATCCTCGCGTGACAGTTTCAGGGGGTAGAATGCTTACATACTATAATTCGTATAAGTAACTTGAATGATTGAACGATTTTGATCTCGGTCTGTACTGCTGAAGTGTTGATGATGGGACCAGGCTGAAACTCTTCAGGCTCCACAATAACAAACTATGACCCCGAGGATAGCACATGCAGTGATGCAATTTTGATTATATGCTCCACCTACGCGCTGCTCTGCTAGCTAGGCGGTTGTGGGCAATATTGGCGGAATATTTTTTTTTCAAAATCACCATTACCCTATAATAGGCTTAGCGTCCGGATGTTGTTTCGCTAAATGAATCGAGGGTGTATGTCGAGGATGATGTCAGATACACATGCCGTATTTCCAATGTTGGCTCACTAAAATTTTCCTTCCGAGTGGTGATTAGTTGATTGCCGAAGTGAAGAAAATTCCTGAAACGAATCTATAAATTTGGCAGGCGCGTGTTTTGAGCTTCCACAATCAATAATCAATCGAGGTTCACGGACAGTTTATTCTGGGCCGACTCAGACAAACTTGCACTTCCTGTTGAGGAGTTTCTGCTAACTCAGGCGTAGCGGTACTTGGGATGGTTATGTGTATGTGTCAAGAAATCAAATTCAGATTTCCAACGAGTCCTCTATCCCCACCCCAGTAGCATAGCATTATAGCATTAGCTGGGTCTCCAGGCCGATATCGCGGCAAGAATTTGATATATACCTTCCTATTCCCCATAGTTTGCCCCACAAGGGCTAAGCAAGCTTCCCGATTTGACCGTCGTTTTGATGGACTAAGGTGCTTCTTTTAACTTAAAAGGCGGCCTGTTATTCGGGGTCGCTCCGCACCTCCTCCTTTCTGTGCTCCAACTGCTACTAGGACGATGTCAACCGACAAGATAGCTGGAAACGACTCCGTTTACGACAACGAGAAGCAGCAGGAGCGGAAAATTGATCTGAGCAACAATGTTCAGGCCAAGTGAGTCGCCTTCACTGTTTGTAAGGTATGCAGGTGTTTAAACACCTCGTTGCGCAGAATCCAAAATCCGTTGCATGGCATTCCGAAAGACAAGTTGTTTGCACAGGTAGAGGCTTTCGCACGAGAGCAGGAAATGGAAGATATTACACCTCTCCTCAAGAAGGGCGCTTTGTTGGCACAGAATCCGACCGGTTTTGAAGATATACCCGAGTTGGATGAGGCTGATAAACAAATTATCCGCAGAGAGAAGACTCGTCAGTTCTTCCGTTTCCTTTCTCTGTGGTTGCTTGAATTGAATGCTCCCTCTAGATAAATGGAGTCAGCCACGTGATTTGTATTTGACTGTTGTCGTATGTAGTCTCGCTGCTGCTGTACAGTGCGTCAATTGGAGGCTAGTTCTGCTTCATCTCTTGCTCAATTACTCTTCTCTTGCTACAGAGGCTGGGATCAAACGGGCTCGAATGGCGCGAACTTGTCGTTTCCTAACGAGTTTGGCATCTCACAAGAACCAGGACCTAATGCAGCAAAGAACGAGTGGATCGTTGGTACAATCAATGCCGGGTATGGTTTAAACACGAGCTATACTTCTAGTAGCTAACCCATAATGATATCAGTCCTTACATTGCATCTTGTCTTCTTGGCTGCTGGCTCACTGATCCCTTGAATCACTTTTTTGGACGTCGCGGAACCTTATTCTTTTGCGGTATCTTCTGCATATTCGCTGTCCTTGGTCAAGGCTTCGCCCAAACATGGCCTCAGCTTTTCGTGAGTGATAACATATATATCTTCGTCCTGATTGCTCAAGCCAGACAACGTAAGGTGTGCCGTTTACTTTTGGGTCTAGGGATGGGTCCAAAAGCCACGACCTCTCCCGTCTTTGCCGCAGAAAATACCCCCGCCAGCATTCGAGGTGGCCTCGTTATGTCCTGGCAGATGTGGGTGAGCATTAGGCTATATCATTTGTCTCTTTGTAACTCACTGGCCTCAGACGGCTTTCGGTATTTTCCTGGGATTTAGTGCCAACCTCGCACTTTTCCAAGTTGGGGATATCGCTTGGCGCCTTCAACTTGGCTCAGCTTTCCTTCCTGCAGTTCCTTTGACGATTGGGATCTTTTTCTGTCCTGGTAAGCCCTCTGATATTGTCAGCTCCTACTCGTGAACACGTCTCTCGTTTTATAGAATCCCCGCGTTGGCTGATGAAAAAGGGCCGCTATCATGCGGCATACAAGTCGTTCAAGCGCCTACGCAACAGCGAATTACAGGCTGCCCGTGACATGTACTATGTACACCGTCAACTGACAGAGGAATTTGCCGTCCTCAAAGGCTCCACTTATGTTACTCGCTTCGTCGAGTTATTCACCGTTCCCCGCGTACGCCGCGCGACCCTTGCAAGCTTTGTTGTCATGATTGCCCAGCAAATGTGCGGTATCAATATCATCGCGTTCTACTCTTCCACCATCCTCTTAAGTGCTGGATACACTGTCAAGCAATCACTTCTTGCGTCATGGGGATTCGGCCTTGTAAACTGGGTCTTTGCATTCCCTGCTGTCTGGGTAAGGCCTCATCTTATCTTAACAGTCCTTACAATATGGCTTACACCTCTCCTTGTAGACCATCGATACCTTCGGTCGCCGAAACCTGCTACTATTTACCTTCCCAAATATGGCATGGACATTACTAGCTGCCGGATTCTCGTTCTTAATTCCAATAGATAATGGGGCTCGGATTCCCTGTATCGCATTATTCATTTTCCTCTTTGCTGGTGAGTGGCCCATATGTAACTAAGCAGCAAATATCTGACTATCAAGAAACCAGCTTTCTATTCCCCTGGTGAAGGCCCGGTACCCTTTACGTACTCGGCTGAAGTCTTTCCATTGACACACAGAGAGATGGGGATGTCGTGGGCTGTGTCAACCAACCTTTTCTGGGCATCTGTGCTCTCGCTGACATTCCCCCGCATATTGTCTGCGTTTACACAAGTTGGAGGTCGGTTTTCGACCTTCGTCTTACAGACAGTCCGTGACCTTATTGATGATTTCCACATTTGTAGCCTTCGGGTTTTATGCCGGCCTCAACGTCGTCGCCTTCATAATGATCTTCTTTTTGATGCCCGGTAAATAAGTGTCCAAACGATCAATACGTGTTGTACTAAGACGCCATCTTTGCAGAAACAAAACAACGTACGCTTGAAGAACTAGACTATGTTTTCGCCGTGCCTACTTCACGGCACATAAGCTATCAAGGCGGAACATTCTTGCCTTACTGGTTCAAGCGCTACGTTCTCTTCCGCAAGACCAAACTCGAACCTTTGTACAACTTTGACGAGGTCGAAAGCATTACCGTGTTTGAAAAGGGTGTTAGTCACTAAGGCTACCCTGTCATTCTTAATGAAATACAACGATCCATTTTACCCATTTCGTACATGTACCACATAATTTATTGAGATCACCTGACTCCTAATAAACAACATTTCGTGTCTATTTATGGTGTCCGTTGTTCCGTTACCACGAAGGAGATTCTCGCAACGCCGGTGCTTATAACTTGGAAGAGATGATATCAAGCCCCCCATACATCTTATTTGATTATGCCCGGATTCCACTTCAAACGGATCCGCCAGAGTTTTTCCTCGCACGATGAACAAGATGATTCATCAACACAGGTATACAGTTCTGATCATGCCCATACACCTTACAATAGTTGATGTTCTCGACAGCCACAGGCCTGCAATGAAGTCCAACATGATGATGACTTGGGAAAACCCACGACAGGAGAATATGTCGGCGATGCAGCGAAAGGAACTCTCAAGCTTTTTTTGTCCGTTGCAGAGACGATTCCTGTTCCGGGACTCAGCATTGTTGCAAAGATCGCCGAAAGCCTTATCGAAATATGCGAGGTGAGGTCCTTCCTACAATTTCTATGCAAAACCAAAGCTTCATCTCTTTTTACAAACTCAAGGAAACCAATACAAATTTAGAGCGGGCTGAGGAGCTCAAGCACCGCGTAAAGTCAATCGCAAATATTCTGGCCCATTCTCTGGAAGGAAAGTCAGCAGATGAAGTGGAAGGGAAGATGAAGGAGGACATATTGGCTCTTGCGACGTACGATAGTCAAAGTTCGGATGCATTTCTGCACTAATCATCACCATCAGCGATCTGGAGTATATCAAGAGAGCGCTTGACGAGATAAATTCTCAGAATTTTTTCTTACTCTTGGTTTGTAAAGGCACCAACGAAGACAAAGTCAAGGAATGCATCAGTCGCCTTGACCGTGCCATAGAAGGCTTTCACGTATGTAATAATTACGAATGATCGCTGTTGCACGTGTGCTAATTACTTCCAGATAAAATGCAACATTGGTACCGTCAACCTCCTCAACAAGATATATAATACAACAGCAAATCCTTTGCGTACTGTTATTCCAACCAATATATTCACCCTCCGTGGCCGTGACGCAATTGTGGACGACCTCGTTCAGGCTCTCACGCGTGTCTCTGATGATCAAAAGAGGCCTCGGGTCTGCATCCTGGGGCCAGGTGGGATGGGTAAAACGTCGACGGCTCTAGCTGTCATGGCACACCCGAAAATGAAGCAGTTTCCGGAGTCTAATCGTCGTTGGGTGACTTGCATCGAGGCTACCTCTTTCCCTCTCTTTTTAGATATACTTTATAAAGCATTGGGCATATCCCAGACTAACGGCGATGTCTACCAAACCATAATCAAAGAGTTAGAATCATCCGCTCCCCTCATCCTACTATTCGACAACTTTGAGACCCCATGGAACATACACACAATTTCTCGACCAGGCATTAATGATATCCTTCGTGACATCGAACGCATACCACACATCACTTTGTTCATCACCATGAGAGCCCCCCGCCCACCTGGTCGGATACGATGGCAGTCATTCGATCTCGAAGCCGTCGATGAAGGTGCCGGCCGCCTTATCTTGTCTGACGCTTATCCACAAGCGTGCGAGGATCCCAAGGTCCCAGAGCTGCTCCAGCTTGTAGGATACATGCCCTTGGCAATCACCATGATGGCCAAGTACGGGCAGTCATGGGACTTACCTATCGCAGAGCTCATAGAGATATACAAAGGTACAGGTACTGGTATGCTTGTATCAGCACAAAATGAGGAACGATACAGTATGGATATCTGCATCAGTCTATCCATCGACAGTCCCGTCATACAGGAGTGTCCCGAAGCAAGAGAGCTCCTTTCTGCTCTAGCCATGCTTCCTACGGGTACGACATACAAATCTCTTTTCACCTGGTGGGCACGAACGATGCCAAACCTAGCAGGCGCGTTGGAAGCGCTCCGCAGGGTATCTCTTATAGAATGGCGCGAATCACACGTCTCCGTCCTTCCCGTCATCAGAACTTATATTCTAGACCCCGCTCGTTTTCCCACCAAGACTCGCTCCTCTATGATCCAGTCTGCATGTGATTTCCTAATTCACCACCAATGTTCTCCGGGAGATCCATCCTACAAGGAGCATACAGCAGCTCTCGCAGTCGAGGAGAGTAATCTCCAAGCAGTCCTTCTCACCGCTACAGCGCCTGAAACAAGCCTGATTGAGGCTCTTCTGATCTTGACGGACTATCAAGCAGCTACGAGGCCCCGAGTGGATACCATCGAACATGCACTGAACCTTACACGCCAGATGGGCAACAACCAGCTGCTCCTCGGAAAAGTCCATAAGCGTTATGCAAAATCTCTCTTCCAACTAGACCGTTATGCCGATGCTCGAGAGCAATACCAGCTTGCCCGGGAAGCATTCATATCTGTCTCGTCCAAAAAGCAGGCCGCTGATTGCCTCCTCGACATAGTCGAAGTCTACCATTTGGAACATCCAAACTTTGAAGAGAATATTACCTGGGTACAGCTGGCGGAGAAGGAGTTTAACGAGCTTGAACATCCCCACGGTCTTGCACTTACCTTGTATTACTCTGGCGTAGTGCACGCACAATCGAAGACAGACATGGAATCTATCAATCTCCTTACCAAGGCGAAAGAGGAGCTTATAGGTCTTAAAGACGTGACCAACGCCGCTCGCTGCTCGTACTTCCTTTCCCTCGCATGCTTTTGGATGATGAAGTATGACGTGGCAGAGGAATGGGGACAATCTGCAGCCGAAGAATACGAGGCCACCAGCCAATACTCGGGCGACGTGACGCGACTTCTTGGACATGTTCAGTATCTGAACGGTAAGCCCACGGCTGCCCTCGATACGCTCCTCCGGTGCTTGGAGAGTTGTAGAGCATACGGCCGCCCTCTTGATATTGCTCAAACGTTGGAAGAGATAGGCTACATGCGAGCAAGACAGGACCAGAAGGAAGACGCTCGTAGCGCATATGTTGAAGCCATGCGCTATTTCGAAACGACCCAGACGAGCCTCGCAAATGAGGGGATGGCACGCTGTCGGACGCTCATGAAGATGCTAGACGACGCTACCTTTGTCCCCGACAAGTGGGAGAAAAAACTGCTGTCGGACTATTACCACGATATACTATAACAGGGTTCTCGGACTGTGCATCCACATCCTCTCCTCCAATTTACTATATATGACCCTGAACTACTTTATATCCTATCACAATACTTGCCTACGTTTTACTAAATGTTTTGAAAAGAGCTATCATTCAAAGCGATGCACAGCACACCGAAATGTCACACAAATAGACGGGAAATAAGAATATATGAGCAACGATAGCGGTGCAATCTTTGGGCCGTTCGAATCTCAATTTAAATTGTCCTTCTGGTAACGAATCTTGAAAGGATCACACTGCAGTCTACAGCGCGCATCCCGGTAATCTAGACGTAGTCACCTGCGAACCGCGCAACATGTTATCAAGCATGCGGTGAGACCCATGCCCCGTATAAGTAGACGATGCTATCCGCCATGTTCGACTCCTGTTGTGGCGTATGTCGTAGCACGATCTATCAAACGCCATAGCAAGCGCCCCAGACCCCAACTACTTCTCCCACTAACAAAAACATCGGGCGCGCTGACCTCTACACCAGGAGCAAGCGGCAGTTCCACGATATAGAATCCTACTGATGAGGGTTACGGTTTTGTTTCTTGTGGTTTTTGCTTTGGGTCAATGGGTGTGCAGGAGCAAATGAACGAGTAGATAGAAAAGTAAAAATTAGAAAAGAAAAAAGGGGGCATCTGTCCAAACCGCCATCCTTCCCGTCCCCTCCGTCCTCATCCTCAGAAACATAGTACCCGTATGATTGCGGTACCATAGTAAATCCACTCCAATGCTCGAACAAATGTTTTGAAAAGCCCCTGATACACCCGCGCCTCGTGCTCTAAATGATCATCATGGCTCAAGAAACGGTTTCGCCATTACTCGCTCCTGCCACGGAACGGAGATTGTGCTAGGTCGGTGAGGACCTCTGTATTCGAGGTGGGGCTTCGCGGCGGGGGTCCTCATAGACGAAGGCGTGGGTGTCTGGGAGAAGTTGATATCTGCGTAGGCCATGGCGTCATGATTGTAGACTTTGACGACCGTTGCGGTCTTCTTTCTCCACAAGCTCCCCGTTCTCGCCGTCTAGCTCTTTGAGCTGGTAAGTGATGTCCTTCACCACCTAATTTTTACGAGGAACGTAGCTGAAGGGTAGAGAAAGAGACATGAACGAGGGAGCTCCCATTCGGCGTGATAGACGAAATAATGATGTTCCTCCCCGATCAGGTGAGTAGGCCACATGTACGAGGTCGCTTCTTTGATAGGCGGGTTGAGATGTGGGGGGAGCTCGTCTCAAATAAAGTGATCTATGTTTTGAGTCTTTTGAGTCTACAGAATAAAATATAAAAAAGCAAGAAGCATATCCAAGCACAGTATGTACACTACCCTGTAAATGCTTGAAAAAAAAAGCGAACATGAGGCCAACGGGCAATATCAAGGAAGAAAAGAAAAAGTATAGAGTAAATAGACTTTATTTGCCTTTCTTACTTTTGCTCGTATACGTCTATCGACCGCTCCCCTTCTTCCCAGGCGCAAATGGTACAGTGCCAGGCTCCGGCGGCATCTCCCATACGCTCCTTGTTCTCGTTGGCTATCTTTGGGCAGCTGCATCAACAGGCTGGTCTTCAAACCATTCCAAGTACTCGCTTAACTGGGACTCACGCAAACAATGAGGTGAACTGGCAAATCACCAACACGCTGGAATGGCATGGCCTCTTTGAATAAAAAAGGTGGGGGAGGTTTGTCTTTCTTAACCACAAACCGCCATCTCTCAGCAGTGTTGTTCCGGTTATTAAGTGAGTTAATGACCTAGGTAACTATCAGTTATTAGTTATAACGACAGTTAGATGACAGCTGAGTGGGAATGGTACTGCACCAATCCCTCATCACATGTCAAACCCTAGAGGGCAATCCCACGTTCACCTGACGGTTAAAAATAATTAACTGTCAGTAGTTACCACTACGATCAATCAACCAGTGAAATGTCATTGGTTAGTAACCGCCCAACATTGTCTCTCGGTGCTGCCCTCTACCATGTCGACACCTTCGACTTCACAAGTTGGTGGCACATCATCGGAACCCGCTAAGAACGCGTGCGTCCCTATATCTAGTTTTTTGGGTTTGAAGGAGCCAATCTTTGCTGATTAGACACCCCGCGCATGACAATTCCACCTGTTGCGAATTTTGTCATGCCAAGTCGAGTGGTCGCAGTCTCGTTCTTTGTTTCGATGGAACTTCAAATCAATTTGGAGAGAATGTGATTCCCCCCTTCCCCCTACCCTCCGTCTACTATAACAAGCTTTGGCTAACTTCATGCAGAACACCAATGTTATCGAACTCTATTCTCGTGTCATCAAGGACGAGACGCAGCTTACTTATTACAATAGCGGAATCGGCACCTATGCAAGGCCTTCATGGCGTTCGTACACGTATTGGAAACAAGTTCTAGATAACAAGATTGATCTTGCTATTGCTTGGTATAGCGCCGATCTTTATTAAATTGTTGCTAATCGGTCTCATATATCGATCTGTAGGAACTTCGAAAGAGTCGTTCTCGCAGGCTATCGTTGGTTATCTGATAACTACCTCGAAGGCGACAGGATTTTCCTTTTTGGTAAGAAAATGCTGTCTATATGTTGATATTCTCTGCTCTTATGGATGATTATGAAGGCTTTTCTCGTGGGGCCTACCAGGTTCGCGTATTGGCCGGGATGATTGAAAGGGTGGGATCATTTTGGCACGATAATACGACTATATCCTGACTTTCCGTTTGGGGACAAAGGTTGGACTCATTTTACGGGGAAACGAAGAGCAAATTCCATTGTGCGTTTCTATGACGCATTTCTCTCTCTTTCGTACAATGAGATTCTTTCTAGTGCGTTTGAACTTTATGCTGATCTTTCAAGTACAAAGAAGCAAGAGTCGCAGACGAAGAACGTGTCGCAGCTTGAAAGTGAGATCCTAAAGGACCAGAAGCCAAAAGATTCGCAGAAGGGCGAAGAGCACAAGGACTCCATAAAGATGGACGGCAGTCCAGAGCAGACCGGAGAGACGAAAGAGAGCTCACAGAAGAATGAAGGTGATTCGCGAGAAAAGGACCAACCGCCACCAGGGGAGGACCCGTCAAAGGGGTTCGAGAACCATACTAAATCTCAGAAGAAGCCCAATAAGTTGACGATGGCCAGCTGCTCTAAGGAGACACTTACGAGAATGAAAGCGAAAAGACAGGATAAGTCTCAAGCCAAGGCCACCAAGTCGTTGAAGATGGCCAACCGCTTTAAGGAAACATTTTCGAGGCCGGACGTAAAAGTACATTTCATTGGCGTCTGGTGCGTTCCGACATTGATAGTCTTGCACATGGATCTGACCATGTTTGGAACAGGGACACGGTTTCCTCCATTGGCATTATCAGAGGGAAGAGTCTTCCGGGGACAAACGAGTTCAATCCTAACAACGTTTGTTATTTTCGGCATGCGCTTGCTTTAGACGAGCGTCGTGTCAAGTTCCTACCAGAGTATGTATGTGGAGGTGAGACGTACGTAGAGAAAGGGGGCAGCGCTACTTCCCGCGTCAAGGAAGTCTGGTTTGCAGGGTGCCACTCAGATATGTGCGTTCTTGGTCCCCATCTATAATTTTTTATCTAATGGTTGGTCTCACAGCGGTGGTGGTAGCGAGAAGAACGAAGAGCTGAACAACGCTGCTGTTCCCGTGCTATGGATGGGCAACGAGGCTCGTTTTGCTGGCCTTAAGCTCACGAATTCCAGAGTAGCTTGGGATTGGGCGAAGCTAAAGGCAACGCGCCCCAAGGAGTCATTGAGGCATATATGGCACGCTTTTGAGATTGTACCATTCAAGCGGCTGTCGTATGAGAAACGAGGAAATACTTGGTAACAACTATTTGACTATCGCTTTGCTGTTCTAATGGCATTGCAGGTTGCCCCATTTTTACAAAGGTCGCATCATTAAACCTGGCCAGAAGGTTCATGCATCCGTCTGTTTTATAGAAGAGAAGTATAAGCCCAAGGCCAAGTTCTCACCAGGGATGGTCGAGGAAGGCTGGCAAGGCATTGTCGGTAGGGGAAAGCATGACAATGTTAGCTGGATAGCCGGTATCGAGAATCTCCTAGAGTTGGATCTATTCGATTATTCGAACGTTAAGAAGATCATTGAAGACCGCCACACTGATCGTCTGGCATTCATTGCTTTAACAAGTGAGATTGGTTCATGGTTATGACTTCTGCTGCTGCTGATACACTATTACTCAAGAGGAAGGGGCACAAGCAATCGCTGATGTTGACCCTGAGTTCAATTTTCTCCGGAGCATGCTTGAAGTTTCAGATGAGGGAATGAAACTCAACGGTGCAGCTGTGCTGTCGTTGTTGGCTAAATATGGTGAGAGTATTCTACGATTATTGTTACTTGTGCTGCTAACCGCATTATAGATGCCACGCGGTCGAAGGCCATGGCAACAGGTTTCATCCACTGCCTGGCTGATCTTTCGACGAGCCAGACATCTGAGGTCGTAGTCAAGAGCTTAGAGTTAGTGATAGAGCTTCTCGAATATGGTCAGCTCTTGTTCGCTTCATCCATAAATCCTTCTGACTCCGCTGAAGACGAAGTCCGGAATACTTTGAAGCAGAAGAACATGGTGAACGTAATCAATGGCATCATCAAGAACAACGATGAGACTGATAAGAGAGGGATCGCGGCGAGTAGGGTTCTTTTTGCATATCTACGACATGGTATGTACGCTTCCGCTAACTCACCAGTGGATTTTGCTAACTTTGTTAAAGGCGACGAGCGAGAAGCATTGATAAAGGCGAGCAATGGAGACGCATCAACGAAGGCGAGCAACGGAGAGCCTACTTTTCCTTGGCTCAGGAAGAAGGAGATATGGCATCTACTCAATTTGTCAATACTCCTTACACGTGGTGAGTACATAGATTGTTTCATACTATCTGTTCTTAGCATTCGTGTAGCTACTGCTCAGGAAATCCTGGAAGGGCTCCCCAAACCATTTGACATAAAAGATAAGACGGTACAGCAAGCCATGTGGGCTGGAGAGCTCCTCAATGACAAGCATGTTGTCGATGGAGTCATTTGGTTGATTGAATATGGTAAATCAACTATCCTACTGCTGCTTGCATCACCGACATATCCTTATTAGACTTTTTCGGTCAAATTGCACCAGCTAGCTTGATTGAGGACCTCTTTGACAAAATCAAACAGACGTATGCTCTAGAGGTATTGGAAGCACTCCTGAAATATCGTGAGAATTTTCTTTCTCTAATGATAGTGTGTTTACTAATGGTATCCACTAGCGGAAGTTCAAGAAAAGATAAAGAACCAGTGGATAACTCCCCTCCAGAAAACAATTGTGGAACCACCTGATACCGAGCCTTACAATGCTATCCAGGCATTGGCCTTATGCGCAAGATATGGTCAGCAAACCTATTTTTGTACAAGCCCACCACGCTTGACTGCCACATAGATGATATACGAAAAGAGATGTTAACGACGAACATGACCTCGCTTCTTTGTAAGCTTTTCCAGTCGCATCACGATCCAATCAAATATTGCGCTTCGCGAGCACTCCTTGCGCTTGACAGAGGTATCGTGCAGGTCTACTGGACATGCCAGTAGTACTCTTAACCTAATGATGTAGGGAATGATCATGATAAAATCCCAACAAAAGAAATTATTGCCTGGTTGATGAAGACATCCGGGCGTATCTGGAGATATCGACAGACCTTGAAGTTCCTGTCAGCAATCTCACAGAATGGTGAGTTAGCGCCGTCGTGCGATGACATGCGAACCTCTGACTAATCCCTTTTAGAGTATCACAGAAATTTGATGACAACTACGGAGGGCGCACAAGACCTCAATATGTTGAAGGAGCTCCCTAGCAGCATCTCTGGGCACACTGCCTTTGTTCGTCCGGCGGAGGTAAAGCATCCCATTGTGTAAGCCAAAAGTGCATGATTTGACCTCCACTGTGCCTTCCAACAGATTGTGAGTGAATTTGTCATTTCATAGATGCGGAGTGGTATGTGACCGCTTTGCCATGATTTTTCCACAGGACGTGAGTGAAGCTATTGGCTATGATCATGAACAGTGATGTCTGGTGTAGCGGCTTGCTGACCTGTATCTTTGCTTTTCTGCTTTCACAGTATGTGCGTGAACTTGATGTCTGGTGTAGTCGAAATGGGATGCTGACCTGTATCTTTGCTTTTCTG